>BQNB010091280.1:0-25047 GCA_026074375.1 Tanacetum coccineum
GGACATTCCATTAGATAGAATAGAAGTCCATAGGTATGATACAAAAGGAGTAAAAGTGAGAAAGGGGATAAGGCATACTAAGACAGTGCTAACACTGGAACAAACCCAACAGGTGTTAGTGATGAAGTCTTGGTAAGCATTGAAGGAGTTGAAGAATGAAAAAGAAAAGTAAAGATAAAGGGTGAAAAGAAAGAAGCCCTCCTTACACTTAGTCAAAAACCGAGTCAATACGTATGCTATCAGAAACACTAAGCTATTGTCTGGTATTGAAGATAGTCATCATGGACCTAGTGATGCAATGCACAACCCTCCCCAGCCACTCAAGGTCGGAAAGACTCTTGTTTTAAAACTCACGGAGATTACACACATTTTTATTGACTTTCTCACTCTGAGATTGTTGATATTGAAAAGGTGACAATCAGCTTCAGCCTCCGATTACTAAAACAAAATGTGCACTATCGAGTCTAAAGCCGTAAAAGAGATCATCCATAAATCTCATTAGGACACTAATCTAAAATATACTTGTTGAATAACAAACTGTGATAACAAGAAATATCTTAAGAGTCCTACGCATTATCCTTGTGCTTTTGCCAGAACATCAGAGTGATACTTAAGTATTCACAATGACTGTTGATAGAAATAATGCCTAAAAACATTATTAATATTTTTCACATCTTTACATTTTAATAATCATGAAATATAAAAATGTTCAATGTAAAATTAAACGTAAACAAGTAATTAGTAGTAAATTTTCATTTCGAAAATTATATCACTTAAAGGTATGAATAAATAAATGCTTAATGCATTTTATGATCAAAGAAAATTTTTATTCAACCTCTCACTTTTATAAAATATTGTAAACATTTTTATAAACATTACAAAACATTTTCTACAATTAAAAGAAATATTTTATTCAAAATAAACATTTTAAAATTCAAAAATTTGGACCTAAAACGGCTAGAAAGTTCCAGAAAATTCCCCCTACACAAAAGGACAAACTAAGGAACGCCTAGTCTAGGGCGGCCCACTTAAATACACGAGCGGCCCCTTATCTTTAAGGGGACCGCCTACCTATTTAAGGGGACCGCCCATAGGTAGACGCTCCTCCAGAATGTCCTATAAATACTGGACTTTTCCCCACTATTTTCTTACCTTTTGCACTCATTCTTTCTGATCAAAAACAGCCCACACATCTCATTAAAATCCTTTGATCATTTAATCATAAAGCTTTGTTTCCAAGTGATCCAAGCTCAATTCCTTAAGTGCAAGAGAAGAATACTTCCATCATCAAGTGAAGAAGTATTACACCTTTGTGTGTTGTTGCAATCTTATTGCATCCATATCATAACTTGTAAATCATTTGTAAATCTTGTAAAGTTGTGTGGTTGCTAGATCTAGGTGATTGTTGTAAGTATAGTTGGATCTTGGTGATCTTTCCTAGTAGTGTTAGTTAGGTGTGATTATAGTAGTGGCTTGGTGAAGTAGTGGTGTGAAGAAAACTAAGGTGTGAAGAAGTTGTGTAGTCGTGATCAAGTCGTGAAGCAAAGTTGTGTAGTGAAGTTGTGAAGTTGTGGTAGATTGGTTCTAGCTAAGATTAGAACTCGACATCTAGCTTAGTGTCGGAAATCAAGATAAGCGAAAGTTGTGTAAGGTTTTCTCCGCCATAAGGGAGCTTGTTGACATAGTGAAGAAAACTCTCGAGTTAGGTGCTCGAGGAGTGGAGTAGGGCGAAGAGGTGCTTCGTTGCCGAACCACTATAAATCCTCGCGTTGTGGTTTGATTGTTCTTACTCTTATCTCTTGTCTTACATTATTTTCTCATACTATCCTATTAATTGTTTAGATAAGTATATTGTTCATATTGTGCAAGTGTTGAATTCACATAAAGTCGAATCTAGAATTTTTACAAACACTTTAAAACCTTAAATTAAAAAGCGGTAAACTATTCAACCCCCCTTCTAGTTTTCCACAATTGGTATCAAGAGCCACGTCAAACAAGATTTTTAAAATAAATTGTATTTTAAAACTTGAATCGATCTATGGAATCGGAAAAATATTTAGAAGGGCAATCTATGCAAAGACCACCACTATTTGAAAGTGATGGATTTATTTATTGGAAAAATAGATTCGAAACTTATGTGAAGTCAAAAGATCTAGATCTTTGGCATGTTATTACCGATGGTGATTTTCCTCCTATTCAAAATAATCCCGAAACTAAAAAGGATGAAGTTGTACCTTTTCATAAACAAAACGATGATCTTAAAAAGAAACTTGCAAAAAATAATGAAGCTAAAATGGTAATTTATAATGCTTTGCCACGTAAAGAATACGAAAGAATTTTTATGTGTCAAACCGCAAAAGAAATTTGGGATACTTTATTAATCACTCATCAAGGTAATAATCAAGTCAAAGCTAACAAAATAGATCTTCTTGTTCAACAATATGAACAATTTATGATTCCGGAAGAGGAGTCAATAGATAATGCATTTGCTAAATTTAACACTATTATTACTAGTCTAAAAGCACTTGATGAAGGTTTTTCTAGCAAGAATTGTGTTAGGAAATTTCTTAGGGCATTACATCCAAAATGGCGCGCGAAAGTCACGGCGATTGAAGAATCAAAGAATCTAACAACCTTACCTCTTGACGAACTAATTGGAAACTTGAAAGTTTATGAAGAAGTAATAAAGAAAGATGTAGAAACGGTTAAAGGCAAGAAAGAACAAAGTAGATCACTTGCATTAAAAGTGAAAAAGGAAGTAAGTGATGAAGATAGCTCAAGTTCCGATAGTGAAGACGAAGAGTATGCTATGGCCGTAAAGGAATTCAAGAAATTCTTCAAGAGACGAGGAAGATATGCAAGACAACCACGAGGCCACTATAGAAAAACATTCCAAAGAAGTAGAAATGATGGTTATGATAAAAGTGAAAGAAAATGTTTTAGATGTGGTGACCCAAGTCACTTCATGGAGAGAGTTCAAAGCCGCAAAGAACAACGACAAAGAGCATTCATTGAGGAGCATGTAGCGATAATGGAGAAGGATGAAGTGGAAAAAGACTAAAAATATGAAGCTTGTCTTTGTACTTAAGCGCCCGATGAAATATGCTTGGAAAGTATACTTGGAACCCGATGAGTTGGATTAAAAGATTAGTGGATCACTAAACACATGAACCGTTAATACGAAAGTATTTTCTCATACAAAAGCATTACAACGGAGGTATCGTAATTTCGGAAGCAACATACGCCGCTAAATCATAGCAAAGGTACGATTTTCTCCCAGACTCCCTAATAATTGAAAATGTTAGTCACAGTAGATAACTATAACTTGTAACTTGCTTAGTATAGGTCAAATATGTGATAATAAATGCACAGTAAATATTTAACCGAACAACATAGCAAAATAATCAATAAACGAAAAAGTTTATAGTAAAGGAATAGGAAAGAGATTCTAAGTAATGAAACTAGAAATAAACCGGAAGACAAAATAGCCTTGCAACATTAGACGAAAATTCCACACTATGGCATAGAAGATTAGGTCACGCTAATATGCAACTAATTCAATCAATTAAGCGGCTAAGAATTCGTTTAGAAATCTACCTAAACTTAAATACGACCAACATTTTTGTGATGCTTGCAAATTTGGAAAGCAAGCTCACGTAAGTCACAAGGCCAAAAATATAGTCTCAACAACTAGATGCTTAGAACTACTTCACATGGATTTGTTTGGCCCCTTCGCCATACGAAGCTATGGAGGAAATCGTTATACCTTAGTAATTGTAGATGACTATTCTCGATACACTTGGACTAGATTTTTAGCAAATAAAACCGAAGCCTTCGAAGAATTCAAATATTTTTACAAATGAATCCTAAACAAATAGATGTTCTAGTTGATCATTTAGAACAGATCATAGTTCGGGAATTTGATAATTGAAGTAACAATTTGGAAATATTATGATTTAAATGAGATATGCTCACAATTTTTTCCACCTTCGTACTCCACAAATCAAATGGGTAAAAAAAGTACAAGAAGAATTATTAAGGTAAAGCTTTAAATAAAAAAATATAACGTAGAAAAAAAAAAAAAAAAAAAAAAAAAAAAAAAAAAAAAAAAAAAAAAAAAAAAAAAAAAAAAAAAAAAAAAAAAAAAAAAAAAAAAAAAAAAAAAACAAAAAAAACAAAAAAAAAAAAAAAAAAAAAAAAAAAAAAAAAAAAAAAAAAAAAAAAAAAAAAAAAAAAAAAAAAAAAAAAAAAAAAAAAAAAAAAAAAAAAAAAAAAAAAAAAAAAAAAAAAAAAAAGAAAATAAAAAAAAAAAAAAAAAAAAAAAAAAAAACAAAAAGAAAAAAAAACAAAAAAAAAAAAAAAAAAAAAAAAAAAAAAAGAAAAAACGTACTTTACAGAGAAAATGAGTAGAACCATGTTAAATGAACAATCCATTCCTCAAAAATTTTGGTGCAATGCGGTCGATACATCAACTTATATAATTAATAGAGTTTCTATTAGACGTATTTTAGGAAAAACTCCATACGAGTTGTTGAGAGGTAGGAAACCAAACCTTAACTATTTTAGAGTATTCAGAAGTAAATGTTTTATTCTTAATACAAGAGATTACCTCACCAAGTTTGACCCCAAGTCGTACGAAGGTGTTTTCCTAGGATATTCACAAAATAGTAAAGCTTACATAATACTTAACAAACAAACAATGAAAGTTGAAGAGTCATTGAATGTAACTTTCGATAAAACTCCACCTCACACCTAAAACACCACCTCATGGAAATTGATGAATTAGTCAAAAAAAGCTATTGAGGTTAGTAAAAACAAAACCCATAGGTAATGATCTTGAAGACATTTCATTAGAAAATAATCAAATGGCAAACCTTAAAAATGTAAAAGTCATCCCCTAAATATGTTTATTGGTAATCTAAAATCAAAAAACTCTTAGGTCCGCTAGCTCAAGACAAAAAGCAATTTCATTTTGCTTTATATCAACAAAAGAAACCTAAAAATATAAATGAACATTAAAGATACAAATTTGGGTAATGGACCATGCAAAGGAAACTAAAACCAATTTTAAAACAAATGATTTTGAGAATTAGTCCCAATCCCATGGATATGACCATTATATGAACAAAATAGTATAAAGAAATAAACTCGATGAAAATGGTGTCGTACCTAGAAAACTAGAAACAAAGCTAGTTGGTAAGCCCAAATATAATCCAACAAGAAGGAATTGATTATGAATGAACATATGCAACCCGTAGCTAACTAGAGTCCATAAGAATAATTTAGCTTATGCTTGCGCACTTAATTTTAAGTTATAGCACCAAATGGAGTGAAGAGTGCATTCCTTAACGTTTTATCAATTAGGAGGTTACGTGGCACAACCTTCGTATTCCATTGACATTGCAAAACCAAATTAAATACATGTCTATAAACTTAAGAAAGGCTCTTTATGGTCTAAAACAAGCCCCAAAAGCTTGGTACGATCGACTAAAAGCCTTTCTTATTAAACATAATTATTCCATGGGAATGGTAGATAACACTCTCTTCACTAAAAAGAAAGACTCCCAACATCATTATTGTCTAAATATATGTTGATGGACATTATAATCGGATCTACTTGTCAAAAATGTGTTATGACTTTGCCAAGATCATGCATATGTTTAGAAATGATATGATTGGAACTAAAACGTTTTGCTTTAGGATTACAAATAAAACAATTAGATGATGGAATATTTTTTAATCAATCAAAATATATTAAGGAAATGCTTAAGAAATTTAGACTAGAAGACTCTAACCAATGAAAACCCCTATATCCTACGGAAAACAAACTCACACGAGACGAAGAAGGGAGTCCGTATATAATACCAAATATAGAGGCATGATAGGTAGTTTTATTATACTTGACGGCAAGTAGACCCGATATCAGGTTTTTGTTTGCCTTTTTGCACCCGCTTCAAGAGGATCACAAAACCTCCTCAACCTAGAAGCGGTAAACGTATCTTCCGATAACATTAAGGCACTATGCATATTAGGATAAGGTATCCTAAGGGAAGCCCTCATAGAAACACTAGTTTTGCGGATTCGATCATGCGGAGACTACTTAGATCGCAAGAGCAATTAATGTGTTTGCAAAACGTTCATGGGATTGTTGTTTAACATCTTGGTTTTTTCGAAGAAGCAAACCGCTCTTGCGCATCTCCCACACCTAAAAGCGGAATATGTTAAGCGCCGGAAAGGCATGTTCACAAGCATATGGATGAAACAAGCTCTCGTAGACTATGGCATTAGGTTAGACGATATTCCAATAATGTGTGATAACAAAGGGGCTATAGACTTAAGTAAGAATCCCGTTCAACACTCACGAACAAAACACATAGAAATTCGCCACTACTTCCTCCGTGATAATGTTCAAAAAGGGAATATCTCTATAGAAAAGGTCTCATCGGAAGACAACATAGCCGATATCTTAACTAAACCACTTAAACGTGAACCATTTAACTACTTACGCCTAGGTCTAGGAATGATGGAACAAATTGACTAAGTTTTCAGCACTGAAAATTAAAAATGAACTATTTGTCAAAAATCTAAGAATTTTTTTTCCTCAGACGGCGACCCCCTTAATTTTAAGGGGACCGCCCAGACATTAAGGGGACCTCCCACTGAAAAAAAAAATCTCTGTGTCTAGGCTTCTGTTTTGCACAAAAACACAAGCTTGGGAAAAACATATAAGCAAACCTTTTCCTAATACATATTTCATTATACATATATATATACAATAGTCTCAATCAATTATTTTCTAAAGAAAGTCTTTCTCATATCTAGGATCACATGAAAATTAATTTTCATATATTGTTGAAATATGCTAAAAACATTTTTTTTCATATGCATAATGGTCTCTTACTTTTGTAAAAAATATTAAAATCTAATATAATCTTCGACAATGCTTGGTTAAGCAAAACTAAGTCAAGGAGCATTTTTGGATTATTTCTAGTTTTGCAATGGTATTAGTGTCGAAAATAATTGCTAACTTCCACATTTTCTTCACTTAGGCACACACTAGTATTTGCACAAAAGTTTGTTTCCTTTTTAACTTAACCCTTTATCATGATAATTTTTTTTGTTGCATTATATCAAGTTGCTAATATCCAAATGCTCTTCACTTAATCATATATGATTATATGCTAAAATTGTGTGAAATAGGTTATCCTACATATAAAATGTTGATTGCTTAATTTGCTATGTGCTAAAAATCTTAATTGCCATAAAAGGATGGACTAGCTGCAAAATTAACTTCCAAAACAGAAACCCACACAAAAACTTACAAAATTTTTTGAAAAAATTTGAAATTTTGGGAATTCTGGAAAATTGCCAGAAGGCGGGCCCACCCTTTAATTCATAACGGGCGGCCCCCTTTAACTTTAGGGACCCTCCACCCTATTAAGGGGACCGTCCAGTAAAACACTGGGCAAAACAGTATCTTTTTTCCTTTTTACCAAATACCCTCTAGACTTAGCTACTGTTTCCCTAAATTCACAAACATTTCTTGGATTTGATCCTTTGAATGTCCATTCTTCCTAAATTAAACCTTTTCGTCCACTATAAATACATCCTCATTCATCTTTTATCACAATCACCTCATACCAAAGAATCTCCCTAACAAACCCACATCCAAACCTCAAGTGTAGCCAAAAATAGTGGGTGAAACCCTAATTTAGAGAAAAAACCAAGCATTTTTGCAAATCCTCAAATTGTGCCCCTCAATACAACTCACATCACCATTCACCCATAACCAAACCACTAACCAACTCCTCATCATAACCACTCAAGAAAACAACACCCTACCCAATCAAACATTAACAAATGCTGCATAAGGAGGACACATTCCTCCACCTCACCACACAGTTTGTTCCTCACAACCCTTCCATTCTATTTGCCCCATCTCATCCTCAACAAACACCTTCAATTCACATGCTATAACTAATTACCTTCAACTCCACGTACAACTCCATCTCAAAATGACAAAAACCAAACTGGACAACCGACAACAACACCTTACATTAAGGACACTTAACACTTAATCTAATACACTCTCCCTGCACGCCACTAAACAACTACATATAAGCTATAACTACGCCACATCACATTCAACACAATCAAAAACCACACAGGTAACTCAACATCAATCTTCACGTCCTCCGTCCTCTACCCCTTCTCTTCTCGCCTACTTTCTAACCACTAACCCTCTACTCAATAACTTCTCCCATATCACCCATCATCTCACAATGAAAACTCACAAACCACGACCTCACGTATACCTCAAAGTAATTCCACCCCTCACTGCAATGTGAACAAACAAAACCAACACAAAAAACACAACACAAACGAAAACACAACACACATCACCACTCACCTCTATCTCTAAATCTCAAGTAGAGAAAAGAGCCTTGTTGATGACATTAATCAACTTCAGAGACCTATCAAACCTTCTAAAGAGCAGAGAAAGAAAGCCATGCAACGCTCTATCTCTCCCAACCAACATACAAAACAACCATTTCTCATACCTTACTCCTCCAAACTTACCACAAAAACCACACAAAACCAATCGCACAACAACCCTCAACCATCAACCAAGTTGAAACCCATGTTGGGGTATTTTGGCCCTAGTTGCCATCTTCAAATCTAAAATACAATTTCTATGCTTTTAAAGTGAGGATACAATTGGATGGATTCCTCCTCCTTCCCCTCCACACTTCAACCTCATCCACCAACCTAAGATGGTTCAAAGAGATTTCACCCTTTTACCTTTCCACAACGGAAAGCCTCTTAAAAAACGCCTTCTCGTTCTTCCAAAAAGCCCTAACTCAAACGCCACCGCCTCCAAACTCTCCATCAACATACAACTAATCTCATAATATGCCTACAAATAATACGTCAAAAAAAAAAACCCACAAAAAATAAAAAAAAAAACACCTTTTGTGTCGAAAGAGCAAGTCAAAAATCCATCTATGATGGATATTTAGGATTTACTTGATGTAATAAACCTTTTCCACAAGCATATTTGTTTTTTTTTTATGTATGCTTGTGTGTGGTTTAACACACAAATAACATTGCCTTTAAATGAAATGAAGTATCACTCATCTTTTATCTCCATCTCTTCTTAACATCTCTCTCGCTTAAACTCTTTCTCTCTTTTCCTCGTTTCTCCTTCTCATGATTGCCTAAATAATGATTGAAGTATCTCTCTTATTCTTCTTTCCCCTCTTTAAAAAAAATCTACTTCTGCATCCTCTCTTTAATCATCCCTTATCGCTCTTTCTCTCAAGTAATCTCTTAGTATCCTTCAAATCTCTTCACTTAGCTCTCCTCCTTTATTCTCTCCTTGTATCTCTCACTCTCTTATCTCATTCCATCTCCCTCTATCTCTTTCTTCTATCCTTTCTAAGTATCCTTTTTTTTATTTATCCTCATTTCTCTTGCCTTTTTGATGCTTTTTTACTGTGCTTTTTTATTGTATCTTTTTGATTGCTTTAGTGTGAATGCTGCTCTTAATGCTTTGCTGTATATTTATTTTTTGCTCTCTGATGTTTTTTTTTGATCTTTTTTGCTTGCTTTTTTACTATTTTGCACGTTGTCATAATTTTTTTTTGTTTTTTTAGTTTTTATTTTTATTTTTTATTTTTTTTTTTTTTTTTTTTTTTTTTTTTTTTTTTTTTTTTTTCCTTCCTTTCTTTTTATTTTTTTTTTTTTTTCCTTTTTTTTTTTTTCCTGTTTTTTTTTTTTTTTTTTTTTTTTTTTTTTTTTTTTTTTTTTTTTTTTTTTTCCCTTCCCTTTTTTTATTTTTTCTTTTTTTTTTATTTTTTTTTTATTTTTTTCCTCCGTTTCTTGCTACATGTTAGAAATGTTTGTTGTTCTAGTTAGGGTTCAAACTTCTACTACTACTCCCTAACAAACTAAAAGGTTCTAAAAAAAAAACCAATCTCAAAAAAAAACTAACCATAACTAGACTATCTTAGCAAACTAAAATAACATACCCCCCTTGTAATACTCACATACACACTACCCACCCATCATAACTTCCCACGAATATAAAACCACCTACCACCCCCCACTCCCCGCCTCCCTCTGTATTCACACCAACACCCACCTCTCTAAATAGACGAATCTCCTCCCACCCCATTGTACCGCCCCTCCACCCACCCCAACCACTACAACACATCGCAACCGCACTAGCAACAAAAAAATAAAAAAACCAAGGTGGAGAGCCATCCTTGGTGCCGGTGCCCGTTACCAATGTTGCCGTCCCCTCGCCCTCCCCCGAGGGTGCCTGGGGTTTTCCTTGGTGCCGGGTGCCCCTGCCTTCCTATTTTCTCCCTTGGTGTCCCTTGCCTCATAATACCATAATATTATTCAAGCTAGGAAAACAATTAAAGAGAAGATTAGCTAGCATCCACAGAATTTATTTATTCCAGGTGCCCGGTGTGCCCATTGGGTTTTTTTTTCCTTTTCCTTTCCTCCTTGTGGGGGGGTGCCCGCTTGGGTGGCCCTCGGTAGCCTTCTTTCGATTTTTTCCTTGGTTGGCCCTTTTCTCTTGGTGGTGCCCATTTCTTTCCTTGGTGCCCTGGCCTTGGTTGGTTTACATTCAGCTAAATAGCTCCGATTCCTTGGGTTTCCTTGGTGCCTGGTGTTTTTTAAAACCATATAGCCTAACATAAAACCATAGCTCAAGCTTAGGGTGAGTTATAGATAAAAGTTATAGGCTTAAGCCACCATTATTAGGTAGCTGGAAGCTTAAAAAGAAAAAGAAAAAAAAAAACCCATTAATGATAGATAGCCCTGCTACCATTAAGTAGCAAGAAATAATTACTAAGCTCCATCTAAGCATAAGTAGCCTACCAACATAGCAATAGCCTAGCTAAGCTCCTCTAGCCTTAAGCCTCTTCCAAAGTCTCATTCCTTGGGTGCCCTCGAACAAGGGGGGGAGTACAACATAGGAACAACCAAAGGGGAGCATTTATTTCCTCGAATTTTTACTACAATAATCCTCGAACGATGCCTTTTTGATTCTGAATTCTACAAAAAAGGGGGAGAAAAGACCATGAATACTCACTAGACTCTAATACTAGATTGAAAAATAATTTTTAATAATAAACTAATCTCAACAACAAACAAACTAATTAATAAATTCATCATAATAGCCTACAAATAAACGTCAAAACAAAAAAAAAAAACAAAACCAAAAAAACACAAAACAAACAAACAAACAAAAACAAAAAACACAAAAAACAATCAAAAATAAATCGTCAAAAATAGCCACAACTACTCGTCCACCCCCCCCCCCACCACCCACCCCAAACCAAATTACAACCTCCCAAACTGACCACCCCCCCATCCCAAACCCATTATAGTGTCGGCCAGCAAAAGCTCAAAAATCTCCATTCTAATGCTTTTTCTTAGAAGGCATATGTCAAGACTGAATTAATATGCTCCAAAAGCCTAAATCATATGTTTTTTATATGTATAGCTTGTGTGTGTATGTTACACACATTGCCTTAAATGAATGAAGTATCTCTTGCTTTTGATGCTTGCTTTAGCCTCGTTGTCCATATTTTTCCTTCCTTCTTTGTACATGATAGGAAATAGTTGTTTGTTCTAACGCCGTTTTTGTAGCCCCCAAAAAAACCAATTAGACTCATCGATTCCTTGGTGCCCTCGAATAAGAGGGAGCACACATCAAGAGGGAGCATTATTCCGTCGATTTTACTAGCAATCCTCGACGATGCCTTTTTGATTCTACAAAAAAGGGGGAGAAATGACATGAAACTCACTAGATACTTGTTTAAAAATAATTTTACATTTAATGATTTAAATTTTTAATCAGCGAAAAAACAGGAGATTGTTGATAGAAATATAATGCCTAAAAACATTATTAATATCTTTCACATCTTTACGTTTTGATAATCACAAAATATAAAAACGTTCAACGTAAAATTAAACGTAAACAAGTAATTAGGAGTAAATTCTCATTTCAACATTTACATCACTTAAAGGTATGAATAAATAAATGCTTAATGCATTTTATGATCAAAGGAAATTTTTATTCAACCTCAAACTTTTATAAAATATTGTAAACATTTTTATAAACATCACAAAACATTTTCTACATTTAAAAGAAATGTTTTATTCAAAATAAACATTTTGAATTTCAAATTTTCGAACCTAAAACGGCTAGAAAAAGTCTAGTAAACACCTCCCCTGAATAGGACAAAAAGGGGAGCGTCTGAAAATGGGCGGCCCCCTTAAATACATGGGCGGCCCCCTTAATTATAAGGGGGCCGACACCCTATTTAAGGGGACCGGCCATAGACCCCGCTCCTCCAGCTTGTCCTATAAATACTGGACTATTCCCCAACATTTTTCTCACCTTTTGCACTCATTCTTTCTGTTCTAAAACAGCCCACACATCTCTCTAAATCCTTTGATCATTTAATCATAAAGCTTTGTTTCCAAGTGATCCAAGCTCAATTCCTCAAGTGCAAGAGAAGAATACTTCCATCATTAATTGATTAAGTCTTAAACCAAGTATACATAAGCAATCTTATTTGCATCACACCATATCTTGTAAACATTTATAAATCTTGTAAGTTGTGTAGTTATTAGGTTTTTGTGATTTGTTGTAAGTATAGATTGACCCTAAAATTTTCTCTTCTTCTCTTTTAAAAATCGACCGACCAAATGAAGAGAGGGTTAGGGATTAATTTTGTATTTATAAGCCTCCTAAGAGATCCTAGATAAATACTAATTATAATTTGTTTCCTATCCAAACTCTTTTTTTTTCTTTTTCCTTTTTCTTTAAATCGGCCGATTGGCCTTGTATTTATTTATTTTTTATTTTATTTTTTTATTATTAATTACATAATTATTTACAATACCTTAAATTTTTATAAAAACCTAAGCTAATTTGACTATACCTTTTTACATAAACGCAATTCACTAGACTTTTAAAAATAACTTTTTAACTTTTCATTTTCAACCTAACTTTCCTAAAATAGAAATTTTACATTCTTCTTAACTTACCACTAAAAATCTAAACCTATCTTAGACTACTAACACAAAAATACATATACGTAAAAATACTTACACAATTAACACAGAAACGCTCGAATCTCAATAATCATTTCCTTGTCACTCAAAAGTGAACGAAATGAACTTAACCAATTTCACCACTAATCCAATCTCATTGAGATGATCACACTCAATAGATTGATTACCAATACCTCATAAACACATATAAACACACATAAACACATAAAATCACATAAATCATACATTGCAACAGGCACCTAAGTCAACACTAACGGTTTGACTAACCTGCTCAAGCCATGGTTGTCACAGTATCCCCTCCTTTAGGAAATCTCGTCCCGAGATTTAACTAGCCGATTCATCAGCTCGATCAACAAACAACTGAGGGTACTTAGACTTCATATAATCCTCGCGTTCCCAAGTAAACTCAGGACCACGCTTAGAATTCCAACGAACCTTTACTAACGCTATCTTACTACGCTTTAAACTCTTAACTTCACGATCCATTATCTCCACAGGTTCCTCAACAAAACGAAGAGTTTTGTCAACCTTTATCTCACCTAATGGCACATGCAAACTAGCATCCGCCAAACATTTCTTTAGGTTTGACACATGAAACGTGTCATGTACCCCACTCAATTCCTCAGGCAATCTCAATCGATAAGCTACAGGACCGATCCTTTCAAGAATCTCAAATGGTCCTACGTATCTCGGTGCTAACTTACCCTTTTTCCCAAAACGAATTACACCTTTCCAAGGTGATACTTTCAACATACAAAGTTTACAAGGTGGCAATGGCACTTTATGGTGTTGCAACAAGACCAAGAGCCACATGGTATGAAACCTTGGCTAACTATCTGATGGGCAATAGGTTTAAAAGAGTAAAAATAGATTAGACATTGTTTATCAAGAAGCAAAAAGGAGATATTTTGCTTGTACAGGTCTATGTTGAGGACATTATCTTTGGCTTTCTACATAACAAGGAAATGTTGTATGGTAGTGAGGAAGCTTTATGAAGGATTATGTTTTAGATTGAGTTGCTATGGGAGAGAACTTACTTTCTTTCTAGGGAGGACCAAGTACAACAGAAGGATAGATGGAAGATTTATAAGCCAGGATTAATTACGGTAGATGAGATTTGAAGAAATTTAACTATCTGACTGTGAAGATGCTTTACTCAGGTGATTTGAAAGCCTTTTGTCAGAAGATGGAGATGCTTAATGATGTTGTATGAACATCTCTATAGAATTCTATGATGTCCTTTGATCTGTATCTTAACAGTATCTAGATCCTGCTTATCATGTTTGCAGTATGTGCATGATAGTTGTGTCAGATGTCCAACGTTACTCCAAAGAACATCACATCTATTAGCTGTAAGAGATTTTTTAGATATTTGAAGGCAAACTAACTTTAGGCCTTTGGTATTCTAGAGATTTCTCCATTTGAATAGTTGTTATACTGATTGTGATATGCTGGAGCCACTCAAGATAGGAAGCAAACAACTAGAGGTTGTTTAGTTTTGGGAAATAGGTTGATATCATGGTAGTGCTAAGAAAGCAAACTGTGGCTGCCAACTTCAACTTCTTTAAGCTAAATATGTGGCTGCTGCTTGTTTTGTGGATAAGTACTCTTTGAGATATTCAAAACCAATGGTTGGATTATGGTATAAATTTCATGAATACTATGATTCACATTGCTAATAAACAGTACTCATCTGCTTTATTGAAAATTCTTGTTTAACATTTCTTAATCAAATACATTTAGATGATTAGACATCATTTTATAAGAGATTGCAATGCTAAAAAGTTAATTCAAATGGTTAAAATTGATACTGAACATAATGTTGCAGATCTTCTTACAAAAGGTTTTGATGCTGGAAGGTTTTAGTACTTGGTCTCAAGTATTAGAATGCTTAATCCTTAATGTCTAAATCTCTTTATGTCTTTGTAAAAGTTTTGTAACGGATTAGTACTGTTAGTGTGTCAGTTAATACTGCTAGTGTATAATTAAGACGGTTAGTCATAATTTAATATTGTCAAGCATAAAATAGCTTGGAATGTGTTTTTCTTCGTGTTGGACTAACATTTGCAGGATAAGCAATGCAGTATGACTAAATTGGAGAACTGAAACAGAATAATCTCACAGCTGGATTGTATGTAAGAAATGTTTTATGTTATCTAGTAGGAGACTTGTGGTAAAACTTTGGGACGATAAGGGGTTCATGATTTTAACTTTTATTCATGGGTTATACATAGATATGGATCCTCATGAATTCTCACATGTCTATCTAATTATTATTAGTGTGCCTGTGATGAATAGAGGCATGTTATTGTATGATTATTGGAGAACAAGTTAATACTGTCAGACAAACTTAGTACTGCTAGGCAAAAAGTTAATACTGCTAGTGTTAACTTCGCTAATGCTAGGGGGTTTATCGCTTTGTAAATGTTTGGCGCGAGGAAATCAGGTATCAATTAATAGATATAACCGTTGAGATATTTTTGCACATATGTCATCACTTATAGGTTTCTTTCTATTGGGATATAATTCGTGATACTTCTCAAAACTTATAAGATTTTTATTCATGTAAATCACTATTTATTCAGTCGATCATATCAAAACCCTTAAGTGTCATCAATATTATCTCAATTGCTCTTGTCAAAATCTCAAACCATCATAATCGACCAAAACCCAAAACCATAATCAAGTTTTACACTTCTTATCAATCTCTAATGGCAAACTTGCATTCTGGTGTATATATACAATATGGTCGCTTTCTTATATATAGCCTCAAAGGCCAGTGAGGGCTCTCATCAAATAGTGGGACTTTCTAAATGCTGCCACATCAAGTATGCTTTAAAACTTGAAACTCCACAACTATTTCTGTTTCTTCTTATCAATCAGTTATGGTGCACTTGCTAGGTGTAAGAAACCACTTGGACATAGGAGAAATAGAGTTAATTGCAACAGTTGATGGTCAAGAAAAGTATATTACTAAAGCATATGTCATGAGACATTTCAAATTGGCAGATGCTGATGGTATTAGTACTTTACCAACAACTAAAATTTTTAAACAACTTGCTTTGATGGGGTATGTGACAGATTCTGATAAACTAACTTTTCAAAAAGGTCACTTTTTCCCACAATGGAAATTTTTGATCCATAATTCATCATTGTCTAAGCCCAAAAGAAACTATCTGGAACAGTTTTTAGTTTGTAACATAGCAACTGCTGTAATTTGTCTGGCCAATTTAACAGAATGTTTAATTTTTCTAAACTAATTTTTGATGGTATGGTGAAAAACTTGGAAAATAAATATAAATTTTTGATGTATCTAAGATTTTTACAATTTTTTTTGAACAAAGACACTAGACTAAACACCTCTCATAAGAGACTTTATATTGCTCTTGCTCTGACATAAAAAGTTTTTAGCAATATGAAGAGGGGTCTATAGGTTTTCTGGGGTGGTGTTTTGGAAACTGGCATTGTTTCCCAACAATTGCTTATTCCTGATGACGCATTATCTCACGGGTAAAGGTCCAACAAGCCCTGTTGGGACCCAACAGCACCCACTATTATTGAAACATCTCCTACAACTATCAAATTATATCCATCATCTATAGGACAACCAGGACCATATCACGAAGAATAGGCATTAGGATACCTCAGTCCAATGTCTTACCACATGTTGTAGATGAGGCCATCACTAAGGAGATGCATGATAGATTGGGGAGGGCTACCACTACTGCTTCTAGCTTAGAAGCAGAGCAGGGCAGTGGTAATATATCTAAGACCCAAACCAATACAACACCATCTAGGCTAAGTTCTCTAAGAACTAGCTCAGAAGGTGGTCCTAGGTGCCACTTTACCATAGGGGTAGTCCTGTTCAGGCTAGGCTTGAAAGGCTATCTAACTTACCTAATGAACCACCACTCGGAGAAGGTAACACATCTCGAAGTGGGGAGGGTAGTATGCAACTTTTGAAATTGATAGAAATATGTACAAAAACTGTCAGTTTAAGGTTTTAACAGGCATTGGAGGATGAACTCAGAAAGCACTAAAGATGTCTAGCAATAAGTCCTTCATCACTCTCACTAAAAAGAGTAAAGACAAATTTTATGAGAACAAGCTCAAGCTCAAAAAAAGAAGTATAATTGTTAACTCCTCAGAAGATGAAGAAGCCAGTTTGGATACAGAGGATCCTTCCAAACAGGGGAGGATGATTGAAGAAATTGATCAAGATGAGAATGTAAACTTAGTCAAAAGCAGTAAGCAAGGGGAGGCACATGAGATAGCTAAGCATGGAATGGAGAGTGATGTGGATGTTCGTATGCTAGTCCTCCAAATGTTGATGTATGAAATAATCTCTTTTGCTGAAAACATTGGTAAATATCAAAAGGAGTACAGTAAAAGATAAAGGAAAAGCTATTATGCAAGAGTCTGAGCCTCCAAAGAAAATCAAGAAGAGGGTTCAAGTACAAATGAGTGTTGATGAGGAATTGTTAAGAAGAGTAATTAAGAGGAGGAACAAACTAGATTTCATGCTGAAACAGGGGGGAAAGGGAAAAAAAAAATAAGCTAGATTTAAGGGCAAATAAGAACAATAAAGGATTGACTTTAAAATAGCCTTGGAATTGCAAAAGCAGTTAGATGAAAGAGAAGAAGTTGCAGCTAAAGTTGATCAAGCTCATGATATTGATTGGAGTGATCCTGCTATGATAAGATATCATACACTTCAGAATAGATATTTCTCTGTAGCTAAAGTTAGGAAGAACATATGTATGTATTTGAAGAATCAGGGAGGATACAAGCTGAGTCATTTCAAAGGAATGAAATATGAAGAGATTAGACCTATATTTGAAAGAGTATGGGATCAAAATCAAGCCATTGTACCTAAGGATTCTGAGATTGAAAAGGAGGTAATAAAGAGATCATGTTTTATTCAAAAGCAATCTACTGAAGATGGTAGAAGAAAGGAAAATCATAAAGGATGTAGAGGTCTTCAAACAAGTTTGAAGAAGAGACGTTCAGAAAGAGATGTTATACCTGTACAAGTTATCGAAAGTAAGCTCTAGAAAGCTTGAAGGAAATTTGAAAAGGAAAGGCTTCACAAACCTGGAGGACAAGGACAATAAAGGCAGAAGATGCGGGATGATCCAGAATAAATTTTGGAGTATGTATAATGTTATTTCTAATTCTGAAGAGTAATTTTGTGACTCCATTGGCTATTAAATCACTCTCATAGTTGGTTGGTTACAATCGTATTGCAATGAAGATGTGGGATATTATGAGATACACATGGCAGATGGAAGTTACAAGACTTATATATTCTTTAGTCAAATGTTGAATGATTTTGATAGAAAAGATTTGATTGTGTTGTATATATTGTTTAATAAGAAGTATGCATCTACAAGACCATGTTTTGATAATCTAATGCTCTAGGGAGACATGAAGGTTATGTTTGAACCAAATAGTAATGATGCAGTTTGGAAAAATCATAACAGTTAAGAGTTGATAGAATGGAAATTATATGATTCTTTTGGAGTTCATCTATTGATGCTTGGAGAAGTAAGGCTTATTCATATGTTAGTTGAGAAGAAGTATCCACTTCCACAAGATACACTTACAAGAATGCTTCAATGGAAACTTCATGTGAATTATAATGTCACTAAAATGGCATATGAGCTTTTAAGGTTTATCAGGTCTCAACTTAATAAATGAAGATAGTGTGTTTGGAAGCATCCTCAGTAGAATAAGCTAGAAGATTTAATTCAGTAGAAACTTGAGATTTGAGGGTAAATTACAAGTTTAGGGGAGGATTGTTAAGAATAAATCTTCACAAGAGGTTAGTACTGCTCATATTATAACTAACAATATTAACTGAGTTAGTACTGCTAGCATCAATTTTAGTAGTTGCCAGTGATTTGTATATGTGTACTTGGCAGAGTAAGATTAATACTGCTAAGGATGTCAGAGATGGCAGATGTAACGAGTAATTGGAGATGAAGATTAGAAAATTATTATAGATAGATTGTATCAGAATATTTCTATTAGTTTTTGATTATCCGTAGTATTTGTTGTAAGTCGACTATAGGTCTCCTTTGTCTATAAAAAGTGGCTTTAGGGCATTAGTTGATAAACAAGTTTTTCATAGTTGTCAATTCGATTTAATATAGCTTCAAGGTTGTAAACACTAGTACTAGGAAGACGTAATCATATTATTGTCTAATAATATTAGAGCATTTTGGTTATATCTTTGTTAATTCACAAATACTATTTTATTCGCTTTATACTTCTAGATATTTTGGTGTTAGATTCCGCATATCACTATATTTATACTTACAAAGTTTTCTACACAAGGTTATTTTAGTTTAGAGTTTTATCCAAGTTATTTATTCATTAGACATGATAGGATATCGATCAAGGTTTGAAGATCAACACCTTGTCACTTTGCACCCAAAGTTAATACTCTTTGTTACCACTTGGTGATTGTGAACCTCACACTCTCCGCCAACACCTTGCTAAGCTTGCATATAGCTTCCATTAGTCACATGTTAAGCTAGAACCCAAACTTGGCCACCACTCTCTTTCCTTGCCCTATATATTCTAGATCACACATACACATTCACCAACACCATTAAAGTTTAACAACCTCACTACAATTGTTCTGGATCTATTCTAGCCAAAGAAGATAAAAGAAGAATGAAGTAAGCCACGAAAGATCAAGGGTAAGATAGAAATGGTTCTTGATTCATCTCCAAAAGTTACTCGATTCACATTCCATAGCCATTTTGTACAGTAGAAGCCCTTGTAAGTCATATAACTCTATTCAATGAAGTCTTCTATTATGTATTAGATCATTTTTAAGCTTTGATTAAGCCACTCGTTTAAGCCCTTGGACCCTAAGGCCATTCGTTTGGTTTTACAAAACCAACTGTGCCCTTAATAAGCTTTAAAAGAATCATTGTGTTCTTCGATAAGCTATAAGCTTTAATCTAATCTCATAAGCTATTTAAATAAGCTTTACATCATTTTTTATTAGCTTTGAATCAAAAACCTCTAAAAGCTATAGCTTTTGACCATGTTATAAGATTTCAAAACCAAACGGCATCTTAATAGGGCCTAACGAGCCTAATGCTCATTTCATAAGCTATAAGCTTATTAAATCTTCAAAACTAACTTATTTCAGCTTATTGTGATAAGCTAAAAGTTGGCAAATGAAATTAAGCTAAAAAATGCAAAGTATGTGAAATTTTGGACTAAAACGCAAAATCGTATTTATGCTATGACGGGGTATATTATTGTACTTTTGCAAACTATTTAACTTTTGGGCCAAAAAGTATTTAACCTAACTTAAACACTACAGGACCTGTTTTGCCAACTTTCTAAAATAGGCTGTTAAAATATATAATTTTATAATAATGGGTTTTTAATTGTAAAATCAATATATACCAAGGGTATATATTTGTCATTTGCAAAATTCTTGAGGGGTATAAATGTAATATTTTGGTATTTAATAATAAAATATATAATTTAAAAATTATAAGCTCGATTTCTTTATTAAACCATAACATTTATCATTCATTCATCGATCAAAATGTTATAAATCAATTATGTATATATTTACATAGTGATACTATCCACTAGCTTTTGAAGAAACCTTTAAAAGGGATAAAATCTTATCAATTAACTAATAACGTTAATCAAGTTACTAGGGAATTTTCATGTGAGGGGCTTATCATTTGGGTTAGACATTTTGACGAGTTTTGCTGGATTTACGATTTAAAGTGTCCTAGCTCCTCAACGTTTATACATGACCTATGGATTATGATAGCGCCGTACAGTGTGAGACGATATTTTCACATGTGATCAACCATATTAATATTTACGTGGTAAAACTTTTGAAATTAAGTTTTGATATATAAATAAACAAAGACTTGACATAGTTACCCCGGTTGGTGACGGTTCCGTTTATTTCCATTTGAGTCACACTTTTGACATCAATCAGTATTTCCACCATATGAAGGTGAGTTTATAGTCACCACTTTTACATGTATTTCCTAAATCCCGTAAGGGATACGTGCTATAAACAATGAATACAAAGTATTTTCCAACTGTATGCCAATCCGGATATATTATTGCCTAAGTTACCTCCATGCTCGATTTTTCTTTAATATCATGAATAATTAAGATCACATGTGTGTGAACGCGAATATTGTGGATAATCTATGGGTGATGAATCCACGTTTGTGTTTACCCTGTGAGGTAAACCAAGCGCACTATATTTTGATAATAATGGGTTAATTTGGCAATATTACCTTTCCAGACTATGACATTCGTTCCTGAAATTGTCATTGATATGACTTCAATGTTAACATGTTGGTGTCATGAGTCTTCTATAGAGCAAGAATATTGTGTTCTATGATATTGTATTATGCAAATTATTACCTATTACATAAACTTGTATTCAACCATTATATTGCAAACCTATGAATTTCACTCAACCTTTGTGTTGATCCTTTTAGCATGTTTATCTCAGGTAATTAAGCAAATCCAAGGCACGAAGTGGCATGGACTTGAAGACGTCTAAACTTGTTATCATTCAATCTTTATGTTTTAAATGTATTTTGGGACCTTCTTTTGTAAAACTCTGATATGTTATTGAATGATAACTAAATTTTCTAAAACGTCTCTTTTGAGTCATTTTCTATGATTATGGAATGTTGTGATACATTGAAGTAATACCCACACAATGTTGCTCCCGCTGTGCTATTTGTGAATTATCGTAGGCGTGTTACAGATTGGTATCAGAGCCGTGGTTATAGAGAACAAGGTTAAAACCCAAACTATAACTATTTTCCATCCAAGAAAGTCTTCCTTGCCACTACATTTCCTGAATAGTATGTAAAGAGATTTGTTTAACAAATGATACATAACTATTAATTATATATAAATAACTTATGTTATTTCCACTTGGTTATTACAAAGTTATGTCTACATCCACCCACCCTATTATTATCCTATCTGATTTCGATGTTGAGGATGCTTTTTTCTCTACAAACGCTCCTGACTATACCCCGGCTTCACTGGACTATTCCCTAGCTTCACCAGGAAACACCTCTTCTGACCCTTCAGAGAATTCATCTAAGAATCATTCAGCCTCACTAACCATCTTACCTTTTCCTTGATGATAGTATATAAAGGTGTCAATGCAAGACTATAATGATACTAGTAGATGAATCACCTTTGCCTAATACCACAAGCTTTTTTTTTTCCATATTATTACCTCAGGTTACGTGACGAGGCTGTTTACTTCCATTTGAATTAAGTTTCAAATCAATCAACTACCTTATCAAGGTGAGTTTATAGTCCCACCTTTATATGTTTTTCCAAACCCTGTGGGGGGATACATGCTATAAACCATGAATACAAGTATTTAAGATTAGAGAGAGTTCTCATAAGACGCATCTAGAGCGCCATGAGGAACAGATCGAGACTATTTTGAATCACTCAGATGAGCTCCCTCTTGAGCGCATTGAGCACATGGAAGATAAGATAGAAGGTCTTGGTAATGGTCGAGTTATCATACAGCGAGATTTTGACCAACTAGAAACTGAACTTCAAGAAGCCCATACCCAGATTTATGGATTTCAGAGAGAGCAAATAAGGCATGACGACGAGATTGTTCTTGCTCGCGTCAGGACTTCTACTCTAGAGATACTCGTCGAGGATATCTAGATTCGCCACCGATCAGATATGAAGAGTCTTTTGGACAAGATCCATGAGCTCAAGAACCACAAGGGAGGACCACAAGACTACTAGACTAGATCCTTATCATTTACAGCTTTTGTTAGAATCCAACCACTGGATGTGTGGCATAAATAATGACACTTTTCAAATTTTGACTATGTAAAATATGTAAACAAGTTGTTTATGACTTAATACAGTGGTGATTCCATTATACCTCGCTATTTTATGATACCGATTTATGTATGTCGTGGTTGTCTATCCTATATTCTGTAGTGTGATGTATCGTATCTTTATGTATCTAGGTTACTATGGCTCTCTTACCACCCGGTTTTCTCAAACCTTTGTACCCAGATATCATGGATATGATTAATGATCAAAATATTGAGCATACGATTTCACCTACACCACCTCCAGACTATCCTTTGATGAGTTATCTAAGTGGTCGCGGTATGAAACCACTAGAAAGTGAACCAGTCATTTAGAAACCTAATGAGTTAGATGCTTGTTCGAGTGTCCATTCCAAAAATTTCCGTTATATCCTGCAATGTAATATCAAAGAATGTGTATTTCTTTGTTAGAACTTGTACCAAATAAGAATCCATACAATGATATATTCTTATTTTATGTTGTCTTGTAAATGTTGATAGAATGGCTCCCAAGAGGACACCAACATCTGCAGCACCAGCCATGTCTCAGGCTGCCATTAGGAAACTAGTTGCTGATAGTGTTGTCGCAACTCTGGAAGCACAAGCTGCTACCATGGCAAATGATGACAATACCAATAGGAACACCCGACAAAGTGGAACTCTTGTAGAAAGAAAATGTAGCTACAAAGAGTTTATGAGCTGCCAACCTTTCAATTTTAAAGGTACAGAAGGCGTTGTTAGCCTCATCTGCTGGTTTGAATGAACTAAATCAGTATTTCTTTGTAGCAACTGTACCGAGGACTGCAAAGTGAAATTTGCTATTGGTACTCTAACTGAAGAAGCTTTGTCTTGGTGGAATTCATTCTCCTATCCTATTGGAATAGAGGAAGCTTACAAGATCACCTGGTCCGAATTTAAGCAGCTCTTAATAAAGAAGTATTGTCCTCGAACTGAGATCAAGAAAATGGAAGATGAATTTTACAATATGAATGTAAAAGGGAATGATCTTAAGACTTACATTAGAAGATTCCAGGAACTTGCAGTTTTATGTCCAACTATGGTGCCAAATTTCGAAAAACTTATGGAAGTCTTCATCGAGGGATTACCCCGAAGTATTGAAGGAAATGTTACCGCTTCAAAGCGTCAAACTTTGGAGGAAGCTATTACCATAACCCAGAGGTTAATGGATCAGGTAATAAAGCACAATTCTGTGCAAGGAACCAATGATCACAAACGAAAGTTTGATGATAAAAGAACCTTCACCAACAACAACAACTACCAGAATAACCGTAACAACAACAATAACAACCGCAACAAAGATCACCAACAACAACATAATAGAAGGCAAGAAACCGTCAGGGCTTATGCTGTCACCCCAACTGAAAACAATAGGTATACTGGAAGCCTTCCCCTGTGTAAGAAATGCACCTTGCATCATACAGGATCTTGCACTGTCAAGTATCAAACTTGCAACAAGGTGGGTCATCTGACCAAGAAATGCAAAAACAAAGGGCCAGCCACTGGAAGCAACCTACAACTAGTATTTGTAACTTGTCATGCCTGCGGAGAGAAAGGGCACTACAAAATCTAGTGCCCAAAGGTAAACAACAGTGCCCTCGGAAGAGCATACTTGTTGAGGGACAAGAACGCTCACCAAGACCCGAACCTAGTCACGGGTACGTTCCTTCTAAACCAACATCTAGCTAGAGTATTATTTGATTCAGGAGCCGATAAAAGTTTTGTATCTATATCTTTTGCTTTTATGCTTAATATTCTGCCCATTACTCTAGACACTACTTATAATATCAAAATGTCCGACGGAAATTTAATAAGCACTAATACCGTTATCTAGGGTTGTACCCTAACTTTGTTAAATCAATCTTTCGAAATCGATCTTATGCCGACTAAACTCGGTAGTTTCGACGTCGTTATCGGTATGGATTGGCTATCCAGATATCATGCTAAGATAATCTGTGATGAGAAAGTCGTCCATATTCTAATCAAAAATGAAACTCTGATTATCCGAGGTGATCGAAGTAAAACTCGATTAAGTCTTATATCCTGTATAAAA
>BQNB010091281.1:0-16907 GCA_026074375.1 Tanacetum coccineum
TATATATTATATATATTATTGAGGGTTATTTGTTTGATACGTATCTTAAACGAATATCACTTTCTAAATTCATTTGGAATCCTTGACAATCCCATTTATGGGGAGCACTCGTCAAGGGAGAGCTTTGGATTTGATTCTCTTTGAATCAACTTTGATATTCTTTGAATCATCCTTGGTCTTATTTTAGTCAAACCACTCAAAATTCATTTCATTACATAATCTTTTGTTAGTTAGTTTTTCTTCAACGCTCTTTTTGTTTCGACAAAAAAGGAGAGAAGGAAGTAAAAACTCCAAATTAAAACTTATAAACTTTGTAATTTACTTCTGATAAAATTGTGCTTTGTCATCAACAAAAAGGGGTAGATTGTTAATACAAATAAACCGTAAAAACATTTATTTATATTTTACGATCCATCTATGTTTTGTCGATAACAAAACATAAAATCATCGGAAGTAGAAAATAAAGTTTATTAGTTTTAAACCAATAGTTTTCTAACTCAACTATCATTTCATTTACCTCACACATCATATTTTTTTAAAACATTTAAATACATTTTTTAAAATAAAAATGTAAAAATGAGTTCTAAGCATAAATTAACAAAAGTATAAAACTCAAAAATATTTTTCTATAAAAGAAAAATGTTTTTTACATCATGTATGACTTCAAAAGATATCTAGACAAGATTTTTTGAAATCTAAATTCGGATTTGTTGTTAGAGAGCCTGTTCCTTCCAGTTGCACTAGTCGGTTCCATTGTGGAGATGGAACCACCAAGAACCGGCCTACAGTACTGGCCGGTTCTGTACCTTTGCACTGGCCGGTTCCATTGAGGTAATGGAACCGACGAAACCAGGCTACAGTGAACTTCGAGCCTATAATACCAAGTCATTTTTCTGATTTTAGGCATGAATTAGACTAGCTTCTTACACTCATATTCAGCTAATATCTGATCATTAACCATGATCTTTTTCATTTTAATGTTTAGGTGAATTTCTTAATAGGAAGAGTTCAACCGACTTTGACATATGAGATCAAGCGACAAGGAAAACTTGGAGCATCTATATCTCACCCTTGAAGATCTATCTACTGATCTCCAAGCTTCATCAATCATCTTAGATTATGTAATAGTGTGTTATATTGTGCTTAGAGCATTTTGGGAAAATGTATAACATTCGGTAGATTCGTAGGGACGGATCTATCTTATTTGTAACTTTGCTTAGCACCTACTAGAGGGTAAGCATTGTGAGGTTTTGTTCTTCTTTGTTGAACATGGTATTTAGCTTAGTACACAAAAAAGGGTAAGTGGGTGAAGGTTTAATTCTACCGAGTAAAGAATCCAGTATTTAGCTTTAAACCGTTAAAAGGTGTAAGTGACGTTGGAGGCTTCTCCGCCGGTTAAAGGAGTATTGGTGATTAGTAAATTCGAACTCTCGAGTAGGTGCCTCGGGTAGTGGAGTAGGGCAAGGAAGGTGACCTTGTAGCTGAACCACCACTATAAATATTCGTGTCTTATATTCTTTATACATTATGATTTACGTTTTATAGTTACAAATCGTCATAAACAAATAGATCTACAATAACCAAACAAATAGAATAAAATTTTAATTTTGTAAAACTATTCAACCCTCCCCCCTTCTAGTTTTTCACAATTGGTATCAAGAGCAGGTTATCAAAGTTTTTTAAAGTATATTGTATTTTAAAAACTTTAAAAACCGTTCAAATGAATATAAAAACTACTAACAATTTCTTTTAGTTCAATTTGTGTTATATGTCTAATTCTTTCCTTTAGACAAGAAGATCATTATTCAAGGTCTCGAACACATCGAAGGTATGAATAAAAGATCATTAAAATGATCTCATCACCTTAATGATATCTCTTCTCTAATCACAAGGTATATCACATCTCTATTCTCTCTATATATAATGTATAATGTATCAAAACATTTTTGTGCCTATGTGATTTGTTCTGGTCTGACCCAATATTCGAACCTGGCCCAACAAGCCGGTTCCATATGAGAAATGAACCGGTCAGACACATCTAACGGAACCGGCGGGCTCTGTTGAATGTCTTATTCCTTTTGGGCTTAAAATGAATTATTTGGGCTAATACATAAATGTCAAAAAGAATTTATATTTCTTTTCCTCATTTTTTTTCATGAACATCCTCCTCGAACTAATAAAGTACTCTTATTACTATAGTACTAAATCTAAATTCTTTATAATATGTACATGAATTTATTAAAACGTGCTATGTGATTTGTGTAATTGTGTCTAGCACACTTCGTCAACTTCCTCACTAGAATTCTTTCTCTCAATTATGCTTTGGTCGCTTCATATTTATCCAAACACAATGCTACGAGGATCAAGCCTAACTATTCAAACGCCTTTCAAAAATCGTTGAATCGTGATTATTCTTCTGGGATCTAAATCACTAAAAGGTGTCTTTCATTTGTTTGACACATTTTTTCTCTGGTAGTTATGTCATCTTTGCAATTGATCAATATATGTCCCTATCATAAGTATCTAGCACATCTTGGCATATAACCTTCACCTTGAAACATTTTCATATATTTATTTTCTTTGCCGGTTCCACCGTCTGGCAAAGCCGGTTCTCTTCTTTCAATAGAACCGACAAACTGGCAGACTGATTGACATAAACTTCATATCTATTAAAGAAAATTCCCTTTCTCTCTTCTCAAAACTCAAAACTCAGACATTAAAAAAAAGGGAAACGAAATCTGAATCATCTCTATTGACTTATCCCATCTTCGCAAGGATCATTAATTGTAAGTTCTCCAATTCTATATCCTTCCTTAATTCTTTTCTATATCATCTCTTGAAAAAAAATCACATAAGGATTTGGGGATCCATGTCTGTTCTTAGTGTTCAACAAAAAAAAACTGCAAATAAGCAATCTCCTTAGATAACAATTTTAAATAAGTTGTCCCCTTTCTCAAAAATAGGAAAAGGAAATTTTTGCTCTCTATACAAAAACTAAAAACGTTAATATATTTTCCCATGAAAATAAGATGAGAAAAACCAATGATAGAAATTACGCTCAATCTTTTTTCGTTTGCTAGGTGCCACTATGTCTCGTGAAGAGCTAGAAATCACTAAAATATACATTCCTAAATTCTCAAGAGAAAAACACATCCCAGTGCACCTAAAACCTATCATTCGTGATTTAGAAAATAGATCCATTCATGAAGGTCAAACAATGCATCATGGGTTCGCTCAACACTCTAACCTTAAATCAAAATTCTCTGATATTCATCTTCAATGTCTATATGATGTTGACGAGGATATTTATCCTAGATTCTTGCTCGAACTCTTCTCCTCGGCCAAAATCTTAAGAGATGAGGAAAGAAGTATTCACTTTTGCTTTTGGAGCTTTAATAAAAAATTTAACATCCCTCTCGAATACCTCGCTCACATTCTTCAAACTCCTTTACTAAGAGATTGCGCATATTCTAACGAATATTCTCTCGAATCCCTAAATAAGTATCCTGAAGAAGTCTATCCTTATCAAACCAACATTCCTACACCAGATGAAATTATTAGTGATATTACCATTAATGGAGTAACTGAGGAACCTCTCAAAATCCGCAAGAATGAACTTCGAAGAGACTTTAGATTTTAGAATGAAGTTATAGAGAGTAATGCCATAGGAGAAGAAACTAATTCTCAGTATGTCTTAGCTCCCTCTTGTCACATGATCTACTGTATCCTAAATCATAGACCATACAACTTCACCTACTTTTTGGCAAAAAGAATCACTCACATCAAAAACTCCCTCGAATGTCCTTTGCCTTACGGAATGTTGCTTACTTGTCTTTTCAATCACTTCACTCTTTTGAATCTCGAACTTAATAAACCAAAATACATCCCTATCCCTTACACATTGTTGCCCTTGTACCACACCAATCATCTCTATTCCTATCCCTCCGTCTCCATTTCGGATGAAGAAGACTAAATTCTCATGCTCTGGTCTTTCCTAAAGGAACGTGAAGATGTAAATATGATTGTTTGCTTAATTGGTTCTCAAATCTTTTAGTTTTCTCTTGATGTCGTCTAATTGGTGTATGAATTATTTCCTTTTAAATCTAGCTTTGAATTGAACCTTATTGGCTTCTTAAAATTATCTGAATACTCCTTGAGTTTGATAAGGGTTAAAAGTCATTTGTATAGTTGATGTACCTTACTCTCTCTATTAAGGAGCGTTTGGTTTAGTGAAAATTCTTAGGATTAGAACATTATGCTTCTGCATTAGATCGTAAACCCTAGGATAATCTAGTACTTGCATTAGATCTATAAATAAAAGGAAAAACAGGAATAGACTTGCGTTGAGACCACTACTAGAGAAATAAAATTTTAAGAATTTTTGCCTGCTGCAGCCCATTCCTTCTGCAGCAAAGCCAGTCCCTTCGGGGACAAAGGAACCGGCGGAGCCGGTTCTACAGAGAGCTTTTGCTCTTTTTCGGGTGATCATCTTTTAAACTAAGCTCATAAATATGTTAGTTAGACTTGTCTTAAGATGATCCAATAGCTGGTTATTTCTTGTTTGACTTAGAAATGAGTCCTAATGATTATGTTTAGTAAAAACCTAGTGGTTTAAGCATTAAATGTTTTGCATGGCTTTTGAATATATAATTATAGCTTGTAATCATCTTCCTCACTCATCCAAAACCTACAAACAACCATCCTCTTATCCATTTTTGAGCTGTTTTGTGATGAGCTTAAGAAGCTGATAACATATTTCATTCCAATGACCAGCTTGCAACTTCCTATTCAGCATATATGTGATTGTAGCAGGTGTAAGGGGATACTTTTTCTCTACCAACATAAAGATATGCATAGATTGCAACCTCAGAAAATGTACTCCACGGGAATCAAATAGTTTCTAAATCAACACTTTGTTTCCTTGTAGATTCCTTCACACTATATCTTCTACATGAGTTTCAAACATTGTCTTTAGATTACCACATAGAACTCTCTCATATCCCTCTTCTGGCCTTGTTGATCCATGCTTAGCTTTTACCAATTTCCACAGAGTTTCCAAATCTTCTCTGTGAAAGCTTTTAAGCATCTGAATAAAGGTTGAGTACCTCTTTGAACTTCTATCAGCTCTTATAATTTGAAAGTAGTTAATCTTTCCTTCTTTAAGGATCTTCCAGTCAACAATGCTTGGAGGCTTAGTAGCTAAAGGTATAGCATCAATTGCTACTTCCTCTTCATCAGGAATGACTTCCATCAGACTTTGAAGCTTAGCTGTTTCTTTATCCTTATCTACTTCAGCTGTTTCTTTAACATCATCCATCTTTTGCTTCTTGGTAGACTCTTGTTGAAGATCTTCTCCTGCTCTCTTAGAACTAACTTCTTCTCTTGTCTCACTTCCTTATGCTCTTACTTCACTACCTTTCACTAATTCTGTATCAATATCTATAAATGTGTTTACCCTTTTCATAGCTTTGTCAAATAACTTTTGAATATCATCAAAGGTTTTGTTCTTCAATTGATTGTGCTTGTATCCAACCATGTTTTTCAGATAAGTAGACATTGTACTTCTCTTTTAAGCTTTAGTTGGTGGTTTGCTCGTCTTTTCTTTTGCTCTCATTGCTGCAAAGTGTTTCTTTCTTTCTTCTAAGAGTTGTACAAACAACTTGGACTTCTCTTCAATACTCAACTTCTCTTGTTCTTTTGCTTGCAATTGAAGAGCCATTTGATAATTAGCATCTATCATTGCTTGCACATTATCCCATGAAACAATGTTGACTTCTTCTTCTCTTTGTCTTACAAGCCTATCTTCTTCCTCTAATTCAACTTGTAATTGAGCTTGAAGTCTTTGAGCAACTTCCTCATCATGCCTAATTTGATCTTTTCTCTTTGTTGGTTTCTCAGGCTCTTCCATGATACCTTTACCTTTATCTTTTGATGTAGTTTTGAGGGTCTTGTTCTTGTTGTTAAGATCACCTTGCTCTCCTATTCACAACCCCTTGACTTGGGGTTTTGCAACTTAAGATCTCCATAAGAGTTGAGCAAGAGACGAATCATCAGCATATAAAATTTGGAGCTGGCTGAATACTAAACCTCAACACTGTGGCAGTATTAACTACTTCACTAGCAGTAGTAACTATGGTCAGTCAGTACCAACCTCCTTTTCAATCCAAAACCACAATTAAATTCTCTTTTCAAACAATATCCTGTCCTGCAAACACTTCTTCATCATTAAGAACACATGTATCAAACATTAGATCGTCACCATACCTCCCCTGAGTTTCATCAACCAATGTAATCTCTACATCTTTATTAATGTCATCAATTTTCCTCCCCTGTTTGGATGCCTCCTCATGATCACCCAAACTAGCTTCATCAAAGGAAACCATTTGTGCAGATCTACCAACCTTGTATAATCTTTTGAGCTTGTGAGTTCTTGACCCTCCTTTCTTCTCTAACTTCTTGAATCTCAGTATCAAACTTGTAATCTCTTGAGCTTGAGCAGTCTTTGTTTTCTCCAGGTCAAGCACTCTTTGTTGCAATTTGGTACAAAAATCCATCAATTCCTTAAATTTCAAACTATCCTCACCACTTCGAAGTGTGTTACCTCTTGCGAGCAGTGGATCATTAGAAAGTTTAGATACATTCTCAGACCTAGTCTGAGAAATTATATCCCCCATGGTTTCTTGACGCCTGGGACCACCACCTGAACTAGTTCCTAGGGAACTTGATTCATTAGGTGTTGCCTTGGATTGGGTCTTATTGAGGTTACCACTATTCGGCTCTGCTTTTAAGCTAGAAGTAGTAGTGGCAGCCCTCACCAAACTGCCATCCATCTCCTCATTGACAGCCTTATCTGCTACATTGGTTGTAGGACCACTAGGCTAAGATACCTCAGTGACCTTTTTCTTTGGCCTCCGAGGTTTGTGAGTCTTTTGAGGTTGAGATATTGATGGTTGAATAAAAGTGGTGTTGGGTGGTTGGGGAGGTGTGTGAGGGATCGGTTGGCATTGCTGAACCTTCACCCATGTCTTCTTGATTTTGCACCACCATTGTTGGAAATAAAGGTGTGACTCTTCCAGAAAAACCTTTTCCTACCCTCTTTATGTTTCCAAAGATCTTTTTAGTGTGAGAGGGTGCAATATGTATCCTTGTATGAGTTGACATATCATCCAGTTGTTTCTCCAAAAACACTTGTACAAACCTTGGATACATTAAGAATTTGCCATATACATTCTCCAAGCTCTTCACCATACTTTCAAAAATATACTTTGAAAAGTTAAACTTCTGGTTTGTAGCTAAACAGATAATTGCAAAAGTCATAGTGCTACTAAATTCATTCCATGCAGTTGTCTTAGAACTTAGGCATTGTAAAATTGTATGAATTATACATTTCCATTGTGGGGAAAAGAATGCTTTGTAAAAAGTAAAGCATCTAAGAAATTTTCTCATACCCCATCCTTTGTAAAGTTTTCTTCAAAATGGTAGAATTTTGAAACAATCATACCTTCCTCATCATCTTAGTTAAGGTCACTTCTAAACCAGATGCTTCAGTAACAAATAATAAATCTTCCGCATCGTACTAAGGGTTTGTTAACTGAACTTCCTTCCCCATTAACCGTTTTCACCTTGAATGTAGACCAAAACTGTTTAATGCAAGATGTATATATAGCAGGATTGATGGTTAAAGCATAATTTATGGGGTGTGCATTCAGAAAATCCACTATTTGTTCAAACCCATCACTTTCTTTGGGTTTAGACAAAAACGCGACCATGTTGTAAGTATCAGCAAACTTTAGGGTCGTCATTGTGTTGGGTTTTGATGATGAATAATGAAATTGAGTTAGGGTTTGTGATTAGAGAGTATATGAGTGAATGAAATCGATTAAATGAGTGATTGAAACCCTTAATCGAAGTATTTATGAAAATACCCTCAACAACATTATCTTTCAATCAGCAGTAGTGAGTTATGCCTAGTAGCATTAACTTTCACCAGCAGTATTAAGTTTATGCCTAGCAACATTAACTTTGAGTCACCAGCATTAACTCCAATTCCATTCCAAACACCCTGTCTATTTTTACACAGCTCTCTTTCTGTTTTTACCTCATTTAATTCTCTCAATTCTTTTAGCTCACCCAAACACTCTGTCTGTTTTTTAATATATATTGAACTCTCTTTCTGTTTTTCAACTCTCCATTTCTCTTAATTCTTTTACTCACCAAATCACTCTGTCTGTTTTTATTTCACACATCTCTCTATCTGTTTTTTAACTCACCAACTCTTAATTCTTTTACTCACTTATCACAATATTAATTATACCAGCAGTTATAATTATTAGCATTAACTTAGCAGTATTAAGTATAACTAACAGCACTAATTATACATAATAGCAGAAACTTTTAATGACATGAATAACAGTATCTCCAACACTATACATATTGATGCACTAATTTTACTTAAAGTTTGGAGATAAAATAATACATTCAGTGTCATTAAAGAGAACACTATTCTTTTTGCCACACGTTTGTGAGACACTAAATAGGTTAAACTTTAACTCTCTTACAAAATACACATTCTCAAAATCTAAATTATCAGTTTTGATTGTACCTCTGCCTGTGATTTTCCCTCCTTTGGGGTTACCTCCAAAGGCAACATATCCTCCATCAATTTCTTCAAAGTTAGTAAGATAGGACATGTTCCCTGTCATGTGCCTTGAGCATCCACTTTTAATCACTCCTTTCTCCTACAAATCTTGATATGGATTGCCCTGCACATAAGGTAAGAAAATCAGTCTCTTTTGGGGACCCAATCCATCACTGACTTGGATCTGCCTTGTGCATCAATATAATCAAATTTCTTTAAAGTGATTGATGCACTGTTGTGTTTAGAAACATGGTCTATAACTTTAGTCTTTGGTTTCCAAATCCAACAAGCTGAGGCCTTAACAGCATTAATACTATTTTCCCTAACAGCAATAAAGTACAGCTTGTTGGCTAGCAGTATTAACCTTTTGATTGAAATTACTATTTTTAGTTGCTGTTTTGTTGTTAATAGGCCTTCTAATAGTTGAATGTGCTTTATTAAAAACATTTGTCATTGGTCTTGCACTATTTACTATTGTTCTGGGTTGAGTAGTATTAACTGGTCTAGCAGTAGTAAGTGATACTAGGCCTGATCTCATTAATACTGCTTTTAGAACCATGTTCCTTTTAGGACTGGGATGAGTCATTCTAGAAAAATTCTAGTGATTCACCATTTGAGTATAGTTCCACACTGATTTTACCATCTTTTTATTATTAAACTGTCTTTGATGGTTATCATAATTATACGGCAGGTGATCAAAACTTCCACACACATAGCAAGCTTTGTTAATCATCTCAAAATTACTCCCTAATCTTTGAGACATCATGTAATTCCAGTTTCTTTGGTATCCTCTAGGACTATGTGTGTTCAGTCTATTTTGATCACCTTGTTTAACAGTTGTTTTTCTAGGAGATTTTACTTGCTCTTTAGATTTAACAAACTCTATTTTAGCAAAACTAAGTTTAACAGTTTTATTCTTTATCTTAGGCTTTGACTCAGCTTCATCCTCACTATCTGATATCCAATCTTCAATAAGTGGGGGACCAAAGTTCTTCCTAACAACCTTAGGCTTGTCTGCACTAGCCTTAGCTTCACTAGTCTCAACTACAAGCTTCTTAACTATAGGCTCACTAACTATAGGCTTATTCACAAACTCTTCTAGACCAGAGAATGACAAATCAAGTTTTGGAGGCATAAAGTTTCCTGTATAGGGAGGTGAAACAACATTATACCCTAAACCTGTTTTCAACTTATCAACTATCTGACAGTCTATTAGTTTGCTTAAGCTTTTAGATGAATTCTTAAAATTTTCTACTGTTAGCTGAATTTCATCTTTTTGTTTTTGAGCCAGTTCCAACTTCTCATAACGCTTCTGTAATGGCTACATCACTCTAAATGAATCTCAGACAATTTTAAAGACCTTGATATCTTCCTCATAAACAGACGTTATTTTTTCTTATAAACTAGAAGTCTAGCCTTCTACAACCTAAACCATTTATAAGTAATACTTTAACTTAAATGTCACTTAAGGTCTATTTTAAAACAGTTGTTCATTTTGTTCTTTAATAATTTTAACATTTTCCAAAGAAGATCATGAACAGTTTAAATCAATAGATACCTCAGTGTTAGAACTTGTATAAGAGTAAGCCATGAGTGCAAAGTTAGTTGGACCTTCTTTTGCTTGATCTCTTCAATCATAACCAGAACCATCACAAGACACCAAAGCATTAGAAGTAGCTGTCTCCAATGGCATAACCTTTCTTATGTTCTCTCTATTCCTGTTTTCTTGGTTCCTTAGAGACCTGCACTCCCTTGCAAAGTGTCCCTTTTTGTGGCAGTTGTAACACTCCACCTTGGAAGTATCAAACCCAATGGTCTCAGTACCATTTACAGAAAACTTACTTCCAGTCTTCTTCAAGAATCTCCTTGCCCTCATTCTTAGCATAGCCATCTGCCACCTTAAATCTATCTATTCTAAATCATAAGGATGAATTTGTTGCAAGATCCTCATTGTCAAGCTGTAAACTGTTTTGGTTGACATGTGCAAAGAAAGCACAAATACAGCATGCACATCAATGTCAATTGAGATGTTGAGTAACATCAGTAAGCTTTGAGTGCTAGCAGTTTGTAGCACCATGAGCAGTATTAACTGCTCCATTTGTACTGCTGGGTGGCTATATTGATGGACATAAAGGCTGCGCGTTTGTGTGTTTAACTTGAGCTTGATGTCCCTTTTGACCTCTGTTCATAGATCTTGACAGGTTGTTGTAAAGATCATCTAGCTTAATGTATCATATCTCAGGCTTGTTCCTCATAACAATGGTATGTGTGAAGTTCCAATCAGGTGACAAGACTTTTTAAGAACTTCTAATCACAAAACTTCTTGTGAGTATACTATTCGCCATGAATCTCTACCCAACTAACTGATACGTTTGAAGCCTATCAAGTGTATTGATCTAACTACCTCTGAGCTATAAGCATTAAAATTTTCATACTTGTCTGGACTTTAGAAGAATCGCTCTGATTCTTTTTAATAACAAGCATTCCCTCCAAAACCTTCTTCTCACAGCCGTGCAGAGCAATGACTTGGCATCTTTGATGGAGTTGAAACTTGATTAGATGTGTCATTTAGGATGCCATCAATAAAGTGCTTCTTGCCTTCAACTCTAAACTCCTTTGTGCCTTTTCTTTAGTAGTTATAGGAGCAATTATAGTCTCAACACCTTCAACAACTTTTGTTATTGGAGGTGCATTACCATTCTCTATGACTTCCCATAGAGAATAATCAATCATCTGGATGTATTGTTCCATCCTCATCCTCCAGCTCATACAACACCGTGGTTTGAGCATAGGCACTTTTTGATGTATCCACAAGATGTGGCTAAGGTCCATGATCCATCTCTTTGTAACAATAGACCTTGTGTGTAAAAGCAGTTTCTTCTTATTCAAAGCTTCTCAACAAGCTTAGATACCGACTTGTGATCCTGAAAACTTGAAAAGATCTTGAATTCCTTCGTCGTGTAAGTTTAGTTAGCTAGATAAATCCAACAAACAATTAGGTAGAAACTATGTTGGAATATATTAAAGTATTATGCGAAATCTAATCTTTCATCAATAAAAGAATCTTAATGAAACAGTGACACAAAGAACACAATTTAACAAACAATAAAAGCTCCAATATTATTATGAATAATACGAATACTCTCCTAGTATTAGGGTTACAAAACCTTAAAGCTATGAATTATACGACTAAGATACATTAAACTCTATACCCTAGGACCTCCTTTTATACACCAAGGAGTCCTAATCGATTTACAATATATTACTAAAACTTATAATATTCTCAAAGATCTATTCTATAAATAACAATCCTTATCTCATAAGTAATCTTGATCTTTAAGCAATCCTTATCTTTCAGTAGTTGTAATCTTTCAGCAGTTGTAACTTTGTACCAGCAGCATTAACTCTGAACACCAGCAGTAGTAACTTATACACCAGCAGTAGTAACTATGTACAAACAGTAGTAACTACTTAGAATATTTTCTTCAATCTTCACCAGCAGTACTAACTTTACTCTAGCGGTTACGTCAAACTATATGACTAAGCATACTAATTACACTGCAGTATAATAAACTAAAGCAGTAGTAATATACTCTAGTAGTAGTAACTAGCAGTACTAACTACTTAACATATTTTTCATTAAGATTACTGAACAACACTAAGTTTTGCTTAGCAGCAGTAACACAAACTTTAGCAGTAGTAACTTCAAGAAGGCTTTTAATCCCAACAGTCCCTTACCCTATAGAATGTTGCTTACTCGTCTTTCCAAACACTTCACTCTCATGAATCCCGAACTCGATAAACCTAAATACATCCTTCTCCCTCACACATTGTTGCCCTTGGACCACACCAATCATCTCTACTCTAATCCCTCCGTCTCTAATTCATATGAAGGAGACTAAATTCTCATGCTCTGAAGAAACATGAAGACGTGTTAGATAAATATGATTGTTTGCTTGATTGGTTCACAAATATCTTAATTTTGTCTTGATGTCGTCTTATGACTAATTGTTATATGAATAACTTCCTTTTAATATAGCTTTAGATTGAACCATATTGGCCTCATAAAAAAATTATCTGAATACTCCTTAGGTTTGTTAAGGATTAAAGTCATTTGTATTATTTTCTATAGTTTATGTACCTTACTCTCTCCATTAAGGAGTGCTTGGTTTAGTGAAAATTCTTAGAATTAGATCACTATGCTTTCTCCATAAGCCCTAGAATAATCTAGTACGAGCATAAGATCCAAAATAAAGAAGGGAAAAATAGAATCGACTTGCGTATAATCACTATTACTAAACATAAAAATTTTTAAAATTTTTGCCTGCTGCAGCCGGTTCCCTCTACAACAAAGCCGGTCCCTTCAGGGACAAAGGAACCGGAAATGCCGGTTCTATAGAGAGCATTTGCTCATTTTTGGGTGATCATTTTTTGAACTAAGCTCATAAATATGTTAGTTAGACTTGTCTTAAGATGATCCAATGGCTGGTTATTTCTTGTTTAACCTAGAAATGAATCCTAATGATTATGTTTAATGCAAACTAGTTGTTTAAGCATTTGAATAATTTTGCATGGGAACTGAGTATATATTTAGAGCTTGTGATCATCATCCTCACACATCCAAAATCTACAAATAATCTTCTCTTATCCCATATACCTTATAGCTTCAAGTGCTAACTCCTTAACTCAAAATCCACTAAAGAAATTACCAAGAACCGACTACATTGATATCTCATCCAATGAAACATCACCTATCAAAAATCACCTCACAAATACTTCACAATCTCTCAATCCCATCACCATCAATCAAACCACCACACTTGACACCACTCTTGCTCTCACAATACCTCCACCAACCTCTAACCAAACACTCTCAACTCAAGAAGCTATGATGTCACCCTTAGCTCCTAGAGCCCTTGCATTCTCTACCCCTCCTAGCTCACCACTAGATTCACATCCTTACTTATCTTTCTTAAATGAACTACCACCAAGAAGCACCAATCCATTACACAAACACTCTCTCAAGGTCTATCCCAAACACTCCCTCAACTAACATTAATGGACTTTGAACCATCCCTTTCACCTATCAACCTCTATAGAAGTAGGCTTAGTGCTCAACCCGAACCATTCCTAAGTAGAGAGAAAGTGATGGATCAATTTAGGAAATACCAAGATTTTGACCGTCACATTAAAGAAGCAATTCAAAACGCACAAAATGTGTAAAATAGTCTCCTTCATCCTTTTACCACAACTTCATCACAAATAACACAACCACACCACTTCACCACCACTTCTACAACTACAATACCATCATTTAGATCATCACTCTCACCATCTAGCACCTTTGTTCCACTTGATCAATCCCTATGGATTGAAGGACCCCATATTCCACCACCACAAGAACACACTTATCCTCATTGTTAACGCGCCAAAACCATTGTTAACAACCTCCAAAATGAAATGAAATTCATCCTAAACTACAACCTTGAACGTCTAAATCATCTCTCAAACCAACAACCATAGGATGACGATGACAAGCTCATGTGCCCTTAGTTTCTTTAGCTTTAGATTAATAGGTCCTAAATCATGACTTTAGTTTTTGTTGACATTGGTCAATATGTTTTACTTCATGATTCGTTCTTTATGAAAATTAAATTATGTACTATCATATGTGATGTTCGTTCCTTTGAATATTAAAGTGGCCATGATCTTGTGTTCCCTCCAATGTTGAATTCGTTATGAATTAATTGTGAATTCGTGTTCATTTAAATGATGAAATGTCTTACTTACTCATATCATTGCCTCTTATTATGTACATTTTAAATAAATTGATTCCCGCTAAAAATTAGCTTAGCTGACTTTTTCTGCAGGTCAGCCGGTTCTATCCGATTATAAAGCCGGTTCCTTTTTAGGATCAAAACCGGCTAGAACCGGCAACCCAGAATCACTACAATTTTATTTTCTTTTTTCTTTCTTTTCTCTTTAATTATACTAACATCTTTCACAGGGTTCTTCCATTAAAGGGAGCATATCATTCTCCTTACTAACATGTTTTTATTGTAGCTTTCTAAATTCATTTGTAATCCTTGACAATCCCATTTAGGGGGAGCACTCGTCAAGGGGGAGCGGGGGTCATTGGATTTGATTCTCCGTGAAACAACTTTGATTATCTTTCAGAATCATCCTTTTTTTTTATTTTAGTCAAACCACTCAAAATTACTCTTCCAGTTGATAGAAGGTATGCATATTTGAATTATCAATATTGCGTGAGGCAGACTCAGCAACTCCTGGTACCGGTGTACAGAATGGGTTGACAAATTCATATGGTTCAAAGTGTGCATCTGCTGCTTGATTATCATTGTTTTCCTTAGCATGAACAATTTGTTAATACAAATAAACTTTAAAAACGTTTATTTATATTTTACGATCTATCTATGTTTTGTCGATAACAAAACATAAAATCATCGGAAGTAGAAAATAAAGTTTATTAGTTTTAAACCAATAGTTTTCTAACTCAACTATCATTTCATTTACCTCACACATCATATTTTGTTAAAACATTTAAATACATTTTTAATATAAAAATGTACAAAATGAGTTCTAAGCATAAATTAACAAAAGTATAAAACTCAAAAATATTTTTCTATAAAAGAAAAATGTTTTATACATCATGCATGACTTCAAAACATATCTAGACAAGATTTTTTTTAATCACGGTTCCTTCCAGTTGCACTGGCCGGTTCCATTGTGGAGATGGAACCACCAAGAACCGGGCTACAGTACTGGCCGGTTTTGTACCTTTGCACTGGCCGGTTCCATTGAGGTAATGGAACCGGCGGAACTGAGCTACAGTAAACTTCAAGCCTATAAATACCAAGTCATTTTTCTGGTTTTAGGCATGAATTAGACTAGTTTCTTACACTCATATTCAGCTAACATCTAATCATTACCATGATCTTTTTCATTTTAGTGTTTTGGTGAATTTCTTAATAGGAAGAGTTCAACCGAATTTGACATATGAGATCAAGTGACAAGGAAAACTTGGAGCATGTATATCTCACTCATTGAAGATCTATCTACTGATCTCCAAGCTTCATCAATCATCTTAGATTATGTAATAGTGTGTTATATTTTGCTTTGATCATTTTGGGAAAATGTATTACGTTCGGTAGATTCGTATAGACGGATCTATCTTAGTTGTAACTTTGCTTAGCACCTATTAGAGGGTAAGCATTGTGAGTTTTTGTTCTTCTTTGTTGAACATGGTATTTAGCTTAGTACAAGAAAAGGGGTAAGTGGGTGAAGGTTTGATTCTACCGAGTGAAGAATCTGGTATTAGTTTTGTACCGTTAAAAGGTGTAAGCAACGTTGTGAGGCTTCTCCGCTGGTTAAAGGATTATTGGTGATTAGTGAATTCGAATTCTCGAGTAGGTGACTCAGGGAGTGGAGTAGGACAAGGAAGGTGACCTTGTAGCCGAACCACTATCAATATTCGTGTCTTATATCCTTTATACATTATGATTTACGTTTTATAGTTACAAATCGTCATAAACAAATAGATCTAATATAACCAAACAAATAGAATAAAATTTTAATTTTGTAAAACTATTCAACCCCCCTTCTAGTTTTCCACATATACATTAAGTACTTACTGGAACTCTTGGCTGACTTTGCAACCAGCTTATTAGTGCCATAAAAGTAGATTAGAATGACCCGTCATATTAGACATATCTAAAAATATTCAATGTGTCAAAAATAGGGTTAGTCTAAGGATGGCGTTTCTGAAATCTTGGTTTAAGGGTATTACGTTTCCTCATGTTATAGATTGTTCTGAAAGAGAAATTTACATTTCCATATGCTGGGCATTTCCAGTCATATATGCGCGTTTCATCTGCAATGAGCAAGTGAAACAATGAAAAACATATCATAAAATACAATCAGCTGTTATGCAGTATATGCATAAGTTAGATACAATATACCTTTATTTTGAGATGACCCTTTTAGAAAAACTCCAGGACGAGGAGGTCAAGCCATGATCGTATGTAAGAAGGATTGACTGCCAAACTACTACTATCGGCAAAACATTGATATTCTTTCCTTGTTGACTATAAATATGCCTCTGCTCAAAAAAAATGATTCAGTTCACGTTACATGCGAAAGAGAGAAAAGTATTTGACGTAATATGCATACATTGAAACGAAATGTATTCCTATCCCATGGTTAAACAACCTGTTCAGATCATACATGATTATTTTACTATTAGCATTAC
>BQNB010091282.1:0-21326 GCA_026074375.1 Tanacetum coccineum
AATATTTACGGTCAAAGTTTATAAAAAAAGAATTCAAAAAGTCAAAAATGGACACTTAATATGGGACGGAGGGAGTATACAAAATGTAATGTGACAAAATCATTAATGCATGACATCCAAATCAAAACCATCAATGTATCCCTTGCACCTCGTGCCTTATTGATCTCCTGAAAAACATTGCTTAAAACATCAACATATTGTTGAGTGAATTCATAGGTTTATAAAATGTATAATGTAGGACCGCAAGATTTCCCCATGATAATGCAACAGATGCAAACATCATAAAATGTAATTACGTTTCCCTAAGCTCATGACACTGAAGCTCGACATGTATGAAATGCAATATAAATTGCCAACATTGCCCGTGTTGATGTTCTAACCCGCAACATCCTATGTCCGACATGGTATACGTTCGTTTGTCCAGTGATAGCTAATCACCCGAACGGGGATGTCAATCCCAATAGATCTATTCATATCATTCGCGCTCACAATCCTAGTAATTGACAGTTCATGATAATGGGCTCAGACAGGGTTATCGCTACTTAGGCAAACACGTAATCGTAATGTAAAATGTCCACTTGCGTCCATTTGTAAAACATGCATATGTTTCTCACCCCAAAACTTGTAAATCATTAAAATGTAAAACGTGGGGCTATGAACTCACCTTGAGTGAATGATAATCAAATATATCACAGAAAATGCGTCACGATAATGATCGAAGGCAACCTAATCCAATATAGGTCGTATAAGTACTAAGCACTTTGAATAACTACTACCATATACAATTCTATATAGCTACATCACCATCTAATTGCGTTTGTGAAATCGTATTTATAAAGTTAAAACGTTTATAAATAGTTTGATAGTAAAAACGACGCAATTTCTTCGTTTTAAGCCCGTTTCTAATGTTTTTTACGTCCACGCTTTCGTATTAAGATGACGTATTAGAATATGAAATTTTTGTAATTCATGTCCTCTGGTGAACAATACTTTTTACTGTTCACACAAGTTATAAAGTTATTTTTATAGATTTAGTTATCGTAAAACCCGTAAATGTCGTATTTTATTCGTTATAGCTCTGTTTTTGACGATTCTTTCGAGCACGTCTTTGTTATTAAAAGTTCTATCATATTAATGATGTTTTCAAAATATATAAATCTGATATGAACAGTAACTTTTATAAAAATAGTTTTATAAAAGTATTTTTATACATTTAAGTATATAATCTCGCGTAATTCATAACTCTTTCGTTATTGATTGAAAAATTACGATTCTTATTGTTTTGGAATACCAAAAATATGTACAACCTGTTAAAAATAATAAACCTTTTATATCAGAAGTATTTGATAGCTTGTTTTTATAAAAATTTATTTTTATAAACCCGGTATTAACGTAAAACGTATATTTGCCGTATCTTGTTTGTTATAAGGCGGTTTTTTGAGTTCTTTATATATTTGGAATCGTCATGAGGTGTACTATTTTTATAAAACATAATATGTCTTTTACAAAACACGTACCAAAACATCTCCTTTGTAATCAATATGTATACTTATTTATATAACTTGTTTTATGTACTTTTCAACTTAGTAAATTACCACAAGTCCTCTATAACCTTATCTCTCATATGTATTATATATTATAATGTTCATTAGTCCATCATATGTCCAAGAGTCCATGGTAACAAGTCCTTAACAAACTTTTAACTCATAAACTTTATTAAGTAACTTTGACTTACTAGTTTATACATACTCTTTTATACACTTAAACCACCATGGTACAACACTTATTTTCCTATTATAACATGATATTTCCAACAACATAACATATGTAAAAGTTCACCAAACCATGATCATAAGTAAAATTCCATTTTACATGTTAAAACATTCCTTAAATGGTGATTTTGCTACATAGAACATATATACACATAAAATCATAAATATGAAATGCTTAGGGTTTTAGATAACCTTATGTGAAATGAGTGATGAATGGAAAACAAATCACACCCTTGTGATTTAAACCCTTGCTTTGAAAATATAGGATGAAAACCCTAATTTTTCCAAGAAAACCCTAGCTTCCTTTACTTTGCTTTAATCCTTGTAAAGGCTTAACCAAGCCTTTAAACTTCTTTGGTATAGCTTAGATATAGTGTAGGAGTGTTTGTAAATGTGTTAATTAAATTTTGTATGAATTTAGTAAGAAAATAGGGGTGAGTTTTTTTTTTTTTTTGGCTTATTTACTTATTCTCTGCTTGTTAGTAATTTAAAATGTCTTTGCTAATTCAAATTAGTTGATTGTCCTCATGTTTTTGCTCAATAGTTATAGATCATTATTTTTTAAATTCTCATAAAAACTCATAAAATCCAAAAACATTAGTTAATTAGTTATTATATTTTTAGGAATTTGGGCGTATTCATTGGGGTTGAATCATGATTGTGTTGAAGGAGTTTGTTTTAAGCTAGTTTTTATCTGGTATTTAGTATTTGTTCATTGAATTTCTCTTAAAAAGCTTTTCTCAAATCTGTCATAATGGTTAAGTAGTGTTTGGATTAGTGTAATCTCAAAATTACACTAGCAGTACTAACCCAAGTTAGTACTGCTGACCCTTTGCACTACCAGTACTAACCTCCAAGTTAGTACTGTTTTCACAAGTTAGTACTGTTAGCTTAAATCTCAGTAAGAAAATTAGAGTTTAGATTTTTTCAGCCTTATTTAGATTTAGTTTTCATTTTCTAGCTTATTTCATTGCTTATTTAGTTTTCAAAAGTCAAAATTGCACCAGCAGTACTTTCAAGTGAAAGTACTGCTGAACTTTTTACACTAACAGTACTAACCTAAGTTAGTACTGCTGTGTTCATAGCTTAGTTTAGATAAGTAATTTTAAGATTTAGCTTATTAAATTCAGTAGGATTTAAGTTTTCATTTAGCTTAATATAGCTTAAGTCTTAAATTTCATTTTCTAGCTTATTATCTTAGCTTATTTTTGCTGTCAAAAAGTTAAAAACTCCAAAAACAGTAGGAACTTAAGTAAAGTCTTAATCAGTTAATTTAGCTTATAAGTCTAGATTTTATAGCTTAATTTGATGGATAATAAGTAGTTTAATAAGTCCTTTAAGTTTCAGAGTCTAGTTTAGCTTATTAAGTTTTCTAGCTTATTTGGAACTTGTGTGTCTTTGCTTATTTCCTGAGTTTGCTTAGTTCTTGATCAATTTCAGTAGTATAAAAGTAGTTTAAGCTTTAACTTCTTTTCATTTATAGATTAATCACATCATAAGCTTTTTAGAACTACTCTCCTTTTTCATTTTGATCTAGTTTTGAGTTTTCTATAGCTTATTTTCTAAAACCAAGGGATAAGCCCTCCTTTCTGTAACAGTTTAGAAATAAGCTCTTATTGAGCTTATTTGAGATTTTCAGCCCTAGTAGCCTTTATTAATTTTGTTCCCACTAGCTTCCTTTACAACTTTGCTCTTTTAAGTTTTTGATGATAAGCACTTTTCATTTTTAGGCCTTATTGGACTTAGTTTGCGATCGGGATAGATTCTCAGGGTAGAAAGTGTAACTTTTCAATTTAGTTGTTTTCTAAGTAAGTCCCTCCGTTAGTTAGTAGCTTTGCCCGTTAAACCTTTTCCTTTTTGCACTATTAGCCCTTAGGTTATATTTTAATTTAGTTTTAAATAGTAATTAGGTTTAATTTTTAATTAGTTTAATTAAACTTTTATAAAAAGATTAAAATTAGGGCTTTTATTTTTAATAATTTTCTACACTTTTTCTTAATTTAGTAAAATTTTAGTTTACATTTTTAGGGTTAAATTTTAGTCTAATTGCTTTCTAGTTGCGTTTCCGTATTTGTTTAATTGTTTATTTTATATCTTTCCAAAATCAAATATCTTTGCTTCATTCAAATCAGGATCCGAACTTAAAACGTGGTCTCAATTTCACTAGTCATTGGGGAAACGACCCGGGTGATCATACTTGCCCGGTTAAACATACGTATATTATATATTTTATATATTATTTTTGTAAGTTTTAAACTTTTTACCTTAGTTAAAGGTGAATAGTTGGAATTTACCTAAGTAGTATTTTTATTATATATTTTATAGGTACGTAAAACTGCAATCAGTTTTTGGCGCCGCTGCCGGGGACTAGTGTCTACGATTCCTACGTTTTGTGTTTGTTGATTTGGTTTGAAGATCCTTTCACTCTCGAAAGTTTCATACTTGTTTTGAAATTCAAAAAAAATCTAAAAAAAATCATAATATATAAAAAGTAAAAAAATATTTTCCTTTTCTTTTTAGTATAAGTAAAAGATAAAAAAAAAAATCAAAAATCAAAAACATAAAAAATTGTCCTTTAAAAAAAAAAGAAATAAAATAAACAAAGTTGGTAATCGAACACCAACATATAATATCTTCTATTGAGATATTATCATTTCAATTTCCGGTGAACTTGCAATTGTTCCCAAATCGTAATCAAAGATTTAACACTTGCCTTTTGTGTCTCTACCAAGTACGGCTCACCTTGAAAAGAAATTTTCAAGAGCTACCGTGAAAAAAAAGTTTAAAAAAAAAGTTTTTTTTGGGGAAATTTTTTTTCAAAATTTGGTTAAGTCTCTTTCGTGTAACCAAAAAAAAAAAAAAAATTTAGTGTAAAGTTTTGCTTTTTAATTGTTAGTTTTCTTTTTATGCGCACTCGTTCGCAATCTCGAAGACGTCGTCAACAACAAAATCTTTCGGTAGAACCAATTGTTGAACAAAACGTTGTTCCAATGGCCGACAATCGAACAATGGCCCAAATGTTACAAGCACCTATCGAGGGGTATGAAGATGCTATAGTTATTCCACCGATCAATGCTAACAATTTCGAGCTTAAGCAACCTTTAATCAATCTTGTGCAAAGCAACAAATTCACGGGTAGACAAGATCCCCACAATCACCTTCGATTTTTTAACAAAGTCACTTCAACGTTTAGACATCCAGAAGTTCCGAACACTTCGGTTAAGCTTTTGCTTTTCCCTTTTTCTCTAGACGGTGAAGCCCGAGATTGGTTAGACAAAGAACCTCCTAGATCAATTCTCACATGGGACGACCTTGTTTCAAAATTCATAAACCAATACTTCCCACCTTCAAAAACCACTTACTATCGGAATGAGATCATTACTTTTTATCAAAAACCAAAAAAAAAAAGCCATTCAACGAAGCATGGGAACGTTTTAAAGGACTCCTTCGTCAATGTCCTCACCATGGCTTTTCAGAACTCCACCAACTTGATACTTTTTACAATTCTTTGAATTCAAACGATCAAGATGCCTTAGATTCTGCAGCAGGTGGCAATTTCTTAGACAAGATGCCTCAAGAAGGTTTAGCAATTATTGAAAGCAAGTCAAAAGTTCGTTACTCCAGAAGTCGTGCTAATGATTCAAGAGTGAGTACGGATGCTCCTCTTTCTAATTCTTCATCTTCTAATAATTCTTTCGATATGCAACAAATAGCCGCTTCTCTCGAGGATAAGATGACCATCAAGATGAACCAAATGATGAATCAAATGAAAGCTTTAGTTGTTACTACTCCTGCACCAGTCAAAGCAGTTGAAGAAGTCTGTGTCACTTGTGGATCGAATCACAATTTTACCCATTGTCCGTTAACTCGAAGTGGAAACGATTTTCCCGTTTTTCATGACAATATCCAACAATTTCAAGAAAACCGCAGCCGTTGGGAAATTTTCTCCAAAGAATCAAACCATAGCCAATTTGGCAAGTCAAATGAGACCACCGGGTTTCAATCAACCGAATGTCCAAAACAACCAAAACCGTTATCAAGGAACCAATTCTAATTTCAACCAAAACCGTGGAGGAAACTTTAATCAAAACCGTCAAAACAACCAAAACCAAGTTTATCAAGCTCCACCATACCAACCACCAATCAATCAAGTTTTACCTTACCAACCTCCAACAAATAGTGTTTTGAAAACAGATTTTGAAAGCTACGTCAAAGCAAACGATGCAGTATTAAAGAATGTGCAAAATCAAAATCAAGTTTTGCAAATCAAGGCAAAGTAACAAGTTTGTTAACAAGCCTATTGCCACCAAGTTTGATGATTTAGGCAATTCCAACCAAGCTTCAAATTCAAGTTCTTTACCAAGCAATACCATTCCAAACCCAAGAAATGAAGCCAAAGCAATTACAACTCGTAGTGGTGTTTCATACGATGGACCTCCGATTCCACCGCCGGTGGTGGAAAAAGAAAGTGAGGTGACAAAGGATACGGAGCTACATCCAACCTCCTCCATTGATCCATGAACAAACCAAAGACAAAGAGCCAAGTGAAGAACCTTCTTTCGTTGCCAACAAAGCCAAACCTAATTTGCCTTACCCATCGAGACTCAACAAACAAAAGATTCGTGAAAAGGATGATATCCTAGCTTCAAAGTTTATGGAAATCTTCCGTAATCTTCACTTTGAGCTAAGTTTCGCGGATGCTCTCATTCATATGCCAAAGTTTGCTCCTGTCAAAAAGATGCAAACAACAAAGACAAGTGATCGATTAACAAAACAATCCGTTGAATGAAAAGGTAGTGCGGTTGTCCTTAAAAAAGCTCCAGAAAAGCTAGGTGACCCTGTCGATTTCTCATTCCATGTGATTTTTTCAGAGTCGATAGTTACTTAGCCCTTGCCACTGAGTTGCTTAGTATCAATCTTAGCCTTTATCCCATCAAGGAAAAAGCTTAAACCTCCAGCCTAACTGAAACAAAAATGTATTAGAATTAGCGACCGTACAATTTCCAAACCAACCGGGTAGCAAAAATGTTTTTGTCAAAGTAGGGAAGTTTTACTTTCCCGCCGACTTTGTTGTTCTTGATTTTATAGCCGATCCTCGAGTACCATTGATACTCGGGCGACCCTTTCTTAGGACGGCTCATGCTTTAATCGATGTTTACGAAGGAGAGATTACTCTTAGGAATGATGATCAATCGTTAACCCTAATGGTGATGCACCTTCCATTTCCTACAACAATCTCGAATCATTGAAGAAGGTTGATCTAATCGATGTCACTTGTGAAGAGTACTCACAAGAAGTACTTGGATTTTCCGATTCCGTTGCTTACAACAATCCTTCTCCGCACTTCGATCCGATTGTTTCTACTTCATCTCCAACGCTTACTCCATTTGATGAAAGTGATTTTCTACTCTTTGAGGAAGCCGATGCTTTCATAGCAATCGATGATGAACCAGTTTCACCAGTTTTCAATGCTACGTACTATGATCCCGAGGGTGACATTCTCATTCTCGAGGCACTTCTCAACAATGATCCATTACCTTCACCAAACCATGGAGATTACTTACCCGGAATTCAAAAAGATCTCAAAGTTGTCGAACCAAAGAAGTCTTCAGTCGAATATGCTACTTCTTATGAACCAAAAGTTGAAATTCCCGAAGTCGAACTTAAAGAGTTACCTCCGCATCTCGAGTATGCGTTCTTAGAGGAAAATAACAAACTTCCAGTCATAATTTCAAAAGATTTGAGCCAAGAAGAAAAGACCTCACTCATTAATGTTTTGAAAAACCGAAAACAAGCAATTGCTTGGAAACTTTCTGATATCCGAGGCATAGATCCAGAATTTTGCTCACACAAAATCCTTTTAGAAGATGATTACCAACCTTCAGTGCAACATCAAAGGAGGGTTAACCCTAAAATCCACGACGTCATCAAGAAAGAAGTAGAAAAACTTCTTGACGCAGGATTGATTTATCCAATCCTCAGGATTAGTCTATGGGTTTAGCCATCCTTTGTGTGTTCCTAAAAAAGGTGGTATGACCGTTGTCACAAACGAAGAAAATGAGCTGGTGCCTACAAGATTAGTCACGGGATGGAGAGTTTGTATCGATTATCGAAAGTTAAACGAAGCAACTTGTAAAGACCATTTTCCGTTACCATTCATGGACCAGATGTTAGAGCGATTAGCCGGCAATGAGTTTTATTGTTTCTTAGATGGTTTTTCAGGGTATTTCCAAATTCCCATTGAACCTAAAGATCAAGAAAAAACTACTTTCACGTGCCCATACGGAACTTTCGCGTACCGTCGTATGCCATTCGGTTTATGCAATGCTCCTGGAACTTTCCAACGTTGTATGATGGCCATTTTTCACGACATGATAGAAAAAACGATGGAGGTTTTTATGGACGATTTTTCAGTTTTTGGAGATTCTTTTTCCTCATGTCTTGCCAATTTAGATAAAATGCTTAAAAGGTGTGAAGACACCAAATTAGCACTAAATTGGGAAAAGAGCCATTTCATGGTTAAAGAGGGCATTGTTTTAGGACATAAGATCTCTAGAAAAGGAATTGAAGTCGATAAGGCCAAAGTTGATGTAATTTCTAAGCTTCCTCACCCAACAACCGTCAAAGGAATTCGAAGTTTTCTCGGGCATGCTGGATTTTATCGAAGATTTATCAAAGACTTTTCCAAAATCTCTCGACCCATGACCCTCACTTAAGAAAAACACTCTTTCATTTTTTCAGAGATTGCATTCTAGCCACTTCAAACATTGAAAAGAAATTAACCAAAAAAAAAAGCTCCAATTCTCATTGTTCTCCAAATTGGGACCACCTTTTGAAATCATGTGCGATGCAAGTGATTATGCAATCGGTGCGTTCTAGGATACAAAGGATTGAGAAAGCATTTCGACCCATTCATTACGCTAGCAAGACGATGACTGAAGCAGAAACGAATTACACAACAACCGAGAAAGAGATGCTTGCAGTTGTTTATGCTTTCGAGAAGTTTCGATCATATCTAATCATGAACAAGAGTGTTGTTTACACGGACCACTCCGCATTGAAATATCTCTTCAACAAGAAAGACGCCAAAGCAAGATTGCTTCGATGGGTCTTACTTCTTCAAGAATTTGATTTTAAAGTTATCGATACTAAGGGAGCTGAAAACTATGCAGCTGATCACCTCTCTCGTCTTGAAAACCCTTACGAAAATATTTTTGATCCAAAAGAGATTACCGAGACTTTTCCTTTAGAGACTTTAAGTGTGTTAACTTCCAAAGACCAAAGTACCCCGTGGTTTGCCGACTTTGCTAACTACCACGCGGGGAAATTCATTAAAAAAGGAATGTCAACTCAAGAGAAAAACAAGTTCTTTAAAGATGTAAAACATTATTTTTGGGATGACCCTTTTCTTTTCAAGACTTGTGCGGATCAAATAATCCGAAGGTGTGTAGATGGCAAAGAAGCTCTCGAAATTCTCGAAGCTTGTCATAGTGGACCCACCGGGGACACTATGGTCAACTTTTACCGCCAAGAAGATTTTTGATGCTGGTTTCTATTGGCCTACCATTTATAAGGATGCCTACGAATTTGTCAAAACTTGTGATGCTTGTCAAAAACAAGGCAAAATCTCTCAACGTGATTTAGAAGCCCTGCAAAATGCAATCAAGTTTTGTTAGATTTTCATTTATGGGGTACCGATTTTATGGGACCTTTTCCGTCATCTAGGGGTAACAAATATATTCTAGTAGCCGTCGACTATCTTTCCAAGTGGGTTGAAGCGAAAGCGCTCCCTACCAACGATGCTAGGGTGTTTGTTAAGTTCTTAAAATCCCTTTTCTCCCGATTCGGTGCTCCGAGAGCTATCATAGTCGATCGTGGGACCCCTTTTGTAAACGACAAAATTTGATAAAGTTATGTCTAAATATGGTGTCACCCATCGTCTTTCAACTCCTTACCATCCTCAAACGAGTGGTCAAGTTGAAGTCATGAATCGTGGTATCAAAAGAATTTTAGAAAGGACGGTCGGAGAAAACCGTGCCTCATGGTCAGATAAGCTAGATGATGCATTATGGGCTTTTAGAACCGCTTACAAGACTCCTATTGGAATGAACTCCGTACAGTTAGTCTAGGAGAAAAGCGTGTTCACTTACAAGTTGAGTTAGAACACAAAGCATATTGGGCTCTTAAGCATGCCAACTTCAATTTAAAGACCGCGGGCGATCATCGAAAGCTTCAGCTTAATGAACTTAGCGAGCTTCGTGATCAAGCTTACGAGAACTCGCTAATCTACAAGTAGAAGACTAAGAAGCTACACGATTCCAAGATAAATAACCCGACTCATCAATGTTGGTGATCAAGTCCTCTCTTCAACTCCCGACTAAAAGTTTTCTCCGGAAGCTCAAGTCCGTGGTCCGGACCTTTCACAATCACCGAAGTTTATCCTTATGGCACTGCCAAGTTGTCTCATCCCGATGGTTCTAATTTCAAAGTCAACTGCCACCGTCTTAAGCATTACTATGGAGGGGATACACCACCATTGGTTTATCGGACTTCCAAGACTTTCCTAAGGACAACTGAATTAGGATCGAGTCAGCTTGCGACTCGGTAGATCAAAAACAACGCTTCCGGGAGTTCACACATGCTTATCATTTCTATTCTTATATCTATCTAAGTGTTGTGTTGAGAGAGGCTTGAACGGCTTTCGATCTCTCGATAGTTTGTTGTTTGTTCGTGTGATTATTGCAGATACTCCTAAACAAATTCAATGAAGCCTCTCGTGTCCGGTGTTGTTTTTCCGATTTACACGAGCTTCTCATCCTTTTGTGTGAATATAGTTTGGGGGATCCATATCCTTTCATCATAATCATTAACGTTTATCCTTGCAACTTCCTAAACGCTCAGATTTTCGTAGAGGCCCGACTTTAAAACCTTGAGTGACAATGTTTCGTTTTAGTTGGGGAAGGAAATCTATCGATTTGATTGTTTGCTTGCATATTGTTTTGTTCTCCACAACCCGTTTTTCCCACAAAAATAGCAAAAAATTTATAATTTTTCAGTCTTGTAAAAAAAAAAAAAAAAAAAGTGTTAAGACAAAAATGTAGGTTTTCCGCTTGTAAGAATAAGAAGTAATATTTTTTGACCCAATCGGTACGTGTTGAGTTCTAGCTTCTCCCCTTACAATTAATGATGAAGTTTATGCTAGTCCTCACGTAGACTTTAAACATCTGGCCCATGATCATTAGTTAAATGATAGCTTGTGCTAATCACAAGTAGATTTTAATATCCGAGTTGGATTTTTTATAGGCTAAGCATTTGGCAAATTTTTCTTTTGTGAAGAACAAGAAATGAAAGTGTTATATTATAAGTCATGATGTTTAACGAAGAATAGTTGGTTTTTCTTTCCAAACTCATATGTATTAATTGGGCTTTTCTCCCATTAGCTTGTTTCACTTTTATAAAATGTTTTAATAAAATAGAGTTGTATGGTTTTTTTGGTTAATAAATAGTCAATAGAAGTTTTCTTAGTTCCTTGTGGATTAGGATGAGTACACATCAGGGAATACTATTTTGGCTAAAAAAAAAAAATAATAAAATAATAAATACAGTATCTCTGTCTCTGCCAGTTTTACTTCATCTTTCGGAGCGTATGCCGATGTTGGAGTTTTCATAAAAGGGAGGAGTCCGGTTCATAAAAGTAAAATAACCTCTGTCGACTCGCTATCGATGTGGCATCGAGATAAAAGGCACCGGTTACTTATTATATAAATCCAAATCGAAAGTATGATTGCTACAATCTTGTCGGAGCGTGCCAATGTTGTAAGCTACTAAAGGACCGAGGATTAATACTGTTAGCTATAATTTTTGGTTGTTTTGTGTGCCTTAAAAGAGCCTAAGGGTAAATGGTGCAAATGAGATTGATCTATTCATGTCTTAAAGAGCCTTCGGGTATATGACATGAATGGTGCCTTGCTTAAGTAGCCTAATAAAAGCCAAATTTTGGTCGCCTCGATGTGGACTTTAATCTTGATTGCATTTGATCTTTTGAAAAGGGCTAGGAGCTAATTATTGCGTTCTTTACCATTACACTTTATTTCTGGGATTAATAAGTATCGAAACAAAAAGTCTTAAAGAGCCTTCGGGTATATGACTTAAGTAAAATCCTGAGAAACAAAAGTAGGATTTGCGAGAGGAAAAGTAAGTACACAATTAATATTTATGAGTAGTGTTAGTGTCATGACTTGTAATTAACAATGATCTTATTTTTAAGCTTAGCATGGGAAAAGTGAAAAATCGAGGATGATGAAGTTATCTTTAGACACTTAATTGTGCTTTTTATTCTATGATCCTTAAAGTTACCAATGAGGTAATGAAATCAATACATTATGTCAACACTCAAATAAGTTGTAGTTAGGAAGTTAATTATCAAGAAAAATCATAAAAAGAGAAAAATCTTTGAAAATGGGAAATCGGGTGTTTTATAACTTGTGATCTCTTATCTCTCTCAACAAAACTCTTTGCTACTTTTCAAAGGTTTAGTTTGGGGAAGTTTCGAGGTATTTGGTTATAAGGCATGTGATATTGCGTGAGGACACACAATCGTTTAGTTTGGGGAATTTTGATAAGTGTAAAATACACATATCCGTTAATACCTAAAATAACCCAATTAAACCCAAAACAGACCAAAAATGGCAAAAATATGCTTGTATTTGTGTTTTGTGTGTGCAGGTACGGATATATCAAAAATCACAAGAAAACAGTCAAAAACGGGCAAGCACGGACACGAGAATCAGAAGAGTACAAAAAGAAGCCAAAGAATCAAAGCCGAAGCCAGAAAAGTCAAGCCTCAGTCAAATCCAGTCAAAATGGTCAAACATTGGTCAACAAAAGTCAACCAATAAAAGACAAAACCCAAAAACATTCCATTTTCACCCTCCAAGTTTCACAAAAGTCCAAAAATAACCCCTCACCCCTTATTGGGCCCAGGAAACCTTAATGGGCCTTAAAAAGTCTTAAAAACCTTTTCCGGATCCATTTAGCCCAAAAGCCCATTCCATAAGCCCAAAACCTAGCTCACTTCCCTTATATATAAACCACAAGGACCGATTTTGCAATTCCTGAAACTCCTTTTATAACTAGAAAGGGAGAAAAGAAAGAGAGGGACTAGAAGTGACAATTGGCCTAAGTTAAAACTGAATTAACTCGTTCAGTTATAAACTTGGCGCCAAGATCCTTTTTACTATTCATCATCACTTTCATGGGTTAAATCAAAGCATCTCATAACCTCTCTCAAGCTCAAAGCCACGTAGCAATGGTGAAAGCACAAATATATGTGGGTTTTGCACTAGATCCTCTCACAGAACTAACACAAGCATGTCACATCAAAGAATGACACGCTGGCAATCCTCTATCATACACAATTTGATTAAACAACTATTAATCATTTGGCAATGATTAGAAGATTCAAGGGATGAGATTGAAAGATTAGAGAGCAAGGCTAGAGGGTCTGGAAGCTTCACCAAATGGCTATAAATAGGGCCTCACTCTTCACACACAAACACGTAGCCTTAATTTAGTTTTAGCTTAAATTTTAAATTCCTAGCTTAATGTTGTTTTTAATCTTGTAATTTTCCTTTTAAAAGTATTGTAAGCAAACTTTTTATTAATGAAATTCAGTTGATTTAAATCTCTTTTAAGCTCTCTTGTTTTACCAAATAAGCTCTCATTTTCTATTAAATGCTAAGCTAGATCCTATAAGCTACTCAATAAGCTCTTTTAGTCTATAAGCTAAAATTGAGCTCAACTAACCTTAATCTTACCTTAACTACCTATAAAATCAGCTTAAATTCTAATTACCTTTGGATTTGGATTTATGAGCTTATGGAAGGGGGATCTAAAATGGAAGGATCCCCAGTGTCTATTACCCTAGCTTATTAATAAGCTAGGGAGCTTGTAGCTGCCTTAAATAGTCCCCTTGAGTTTCTCTTTAATTTCTTGCTTTAATTATTAGATTAATTGCCTTCTAAACTCAGATCTGCTTATTTGCTTATTAGTGCTTATTTGTGTTTTAACTAGCTTAATAACTATAGTTGTTTATCTATTTTTAATTTTCTTAGTTTAGATCATAGTCTTTAATATAAGTGTCTTTAAAACTTTAAAAAAGCCAAAAATAGAAGAAAGATAAGTTAAAATCTTAGGATTAAGCTTAAGGCAGTTGTTTAATGCAAATAGTTAGGGTTGTTATAAGCTAAAAATAATCTGGTAGTTAGTGCTTATTAGTTAGTTTTGCAATTTAAGTTTAAGATCAATTCTGTCAAAGTGGTAAAGGAGTGTTTGGATTAAGCTACTTTGACTATCAAAAGTCAAAAATTTTGTGCAAACCTGTTTGAGACAGCTTTGAATTTAGTTAAAAACATTAGGAAATGAGTTTTTAAAAATATATTTGGAAATTAAAATTTTTTAGCTTAATATATAGAGGTCACACCAGGGCCTTTTGTCTTAGATTAAACCTTTACTTGTGAAAATTTGATCTAAGAGCCCTCAAAAGCTCAGATCATGCTTGCAATTTTTTTTATACACTCATTTGAGTGTGTCTAAGTGCAGGTTTACCCTTAGGTAACCTGCACTACTTAGTTTGCACTTGTGCAAAGTGCACCAGTACTAACAAAAAGTTACTACTGTTACTTTTAGCTTAGTTCTTTTAGAGTAGAAAAAGGTCTCTTAGGTCTAAAAATAAGTAGGAATATGGTTTAGTATAGCTCTATAGATTAATCTAAATTGCATTTCAACTTAATTTACCTAGATTTAATTTAGGCTGTCAAAGTTACAAAAAGGAGTCAAAAAGCAAAAACAGTTAGCAATAGAATTGAGCTTATAAATTTTAGATTCAAGCTTGAAGTATATGTTTAGGATTGCATAATAAGTTGCTTATAAGTTTTTGCAAGTTTACAAATGCTCATTTGCTGTCTTTGCTTTTTGAGCATTCGACTTATTTGGATTTGAGCTTATTGATTAGTTTCCTGAGTATGTCACTTTCATCATAACTTCAGTGTCTTTTAGTACTTTAACTTTATTTTCTTTCATTTTTAGATTAAGCAAATCATAAGCTATCTAGAACACTTTTTCTTTTTCAAATTAAGCTTAATTTGAGCTTTTTAGAGCTGTTTTAGTAAACCATAGTCAAAACACCACTTTCTGTTACAGCTAATTGATAAGCTGTTTTAGAGCTTATTAGTTAAGTTTAGCTTAAGTCCTCTTTATTAAAGTAGCTTATTTTAGTGTCCTTTTTAAGTCCTAGTATTTGTTTTTCTAAAAAGTGAAAAAAAAAGCAAAAAGAGGGGTTGCCCACCTACACGAACCCAAGCCGACCTCCCACACACAACACACAAAAAAAAACACATTAAAACCAAATTTGCTACATTAGCTCATCCATTCATATAACACACAATTTAATACTTATACACATTTTCATTTTCCTTTTTATAAATACGTCGTAGCCTAATAAGCTCATTTGAGGGCTTATTCGTTTAGCAAATTAGTTTTTCTTATTTTTCTTGTGTTCCTGCTAGTGTTTAGGATTTTTCCTGAATTTTCTAGATTTTTCCAAGTTAAATTTTATTTTTAATCAATTTTCGAAAGTTAAAATCTTAAAAAATCAATAAAAAAATAGAAAAAGTTTCAGAAAAATACAAAAAAATAGTTTTTAGTTTTATAAAAAATAGCTTAAGGTTTACATCCAGTAAAAATCATTTTAATACCACCTTGTTAATCTTAATTGTCCAATTTTTGAGCTTATTATTTTAAATTTTAAAATAAGGATTTTAATAATAAAAATTTTAAAATTAGTTTTCTTTCTTTTATAATATTTATAGACTTTTCTAAGCTTAAAAATCATTTTCCAAATTTTGTACATAATTTGCTATTATTTAAGATTTAATTAGATTAAATTATTTTTAATTCATAATAAATTCAAAATAATCAAAAAAAATGTTTTCTTTTCCTAAAATTTCTTTTGTCCTATATTAGTTAAATTTTAGTTTCATTTAGGAGTTAATTTAGTTAATTGCTTAAATTTCACGTTTAGATTTGTTACACACTTTATTTGGAAGTGCTTATGTGTTTTTAATTGCTTTGTTTTTTAATTAATAGTTATAGAAAACCGCAATCATTCTTCGAACCCTTCAGAAATCAAAACCAATATCAAGCGAAGTTTCAATTTTCTCAAATCATTGTAAAACGACTCGGGAAGATCATACTTCCCGGTAAAGATACGTATAAATTATATTATATATATATAGTATATAATATAGTATATATATATATATATATATATATATATATAGATTTATATATTATATTATATATTTAAAGAGTTAATTTTCCTTAGGGAATTTTCTAATTGCCCTTGTTGAGATATTATATATATTAGTGTATATTATTCAGACGTATCAAATCAACCACCTACATCTTCCAGATACCAGAATCCTTTAACCTCTCTAGCATGTATCAAATCAGCCTAAAAAAAAAAACGGGGAAACCAAAAAAAAAAAAAGGAAAAGATACTCGCAGAAGAAGAATCATGAGATGGTCTATCGGAAATAGCAGTAGATGAACGAGGAATACTCGGTACTAATGAACATAAATGATGACTAGGTCTCATACTCGATGATGACGATGGTAATGAATGATTAGAAGATGAACGACTAGATGCAGAATCAGATAAAGCATTCGTAGAAGAGTCTGAAGAAGTCTCTGATGATGAACTCGATGATGAATCCCTCAAAGAATCATCCAAAGAAAAATGATCTGAAGAAGAGTAGTCAACTGAATTTCTCACAGCAAGATGATGAGTGGGTAACGGTCCAACCCTCTTCTTCGCAGTCATCATGTGTACCGGCCCATTAAGATGGTAGCGGTACGGTCGACCATGAGGTATAGGCTGTCCAGGTGCAAGAATCATGACTCGACGTCGAAGTGCACCAGATGCAACAGGTGAACTCTGAGTAGAAAGGGTAGTCTCAGTAAATGGTGTACCATGGGTAGGTGATGGTGGTGTATCAGGTATATCACTGCCTGAAGAATCATCGATCGATGAAAGAAATGGTAAAGTAGCTGGTAGTGGTGGTATATGATCTGATGACGGATCCTTAGATGGATCAAACTCTGTATCAGATGCGGGTGAATAATCAGGTGATGCGGGTGTATAATCAGGTGATGGTGGTATAGTGGGTGAAACAGTAGGTATCAGTGCGGTATCAATATGGGTAGTAGGTGGAATCACGAAAGGTGTAGTATCAGGGATAGTACCAAACAAGATAACTAGTCCAGTAGATGTCCCCATACTCCTTAGACGAATCTGATGAAACTGAGATAACAGAGATAGCCATGACCTGCACAAGCAAAAGTTTATATAAATATCCTTTATACCAACCATGCATGATGCGGGAGAAGAATGATCAAATGGGTAAATGAACGAATGAATGAATGAATAAACCATCGAATGCAATACCGCGAAAAGAATGCAATATAATTATAGTAGTATTAGTTATACTTAGTATTTAATTACATAGTACATATACATATTACGTATATGTAAAATCACGTAAGGCACATATAATCACGTAGGATCACATACTGGTTATAGACCAGACCTAGTATAAACTACCTGGTTCTCTATAACCTTGGCTCTGATACCAATCTGTCACACCCCCAAATAGGGTCCCGTCCGATTTAGTGTCCGGGGGCGTGACGTCACTGAATATCTCAAGTATAAAGCATAAAGAACGACCTCTAAGGGTACGTTTAAAAATAAACACCGTTGCATAAATTTAAAATATTAATAAGTTTTACATTGATCAAATTTAAAAGATTCAAAAGTTAAAATGCGGAAGCTTAAATAAGTTCAACAACGGTATTTAAAGACATAGATAAATTTCTGGTAAACCGGTCCGGGCAAATAGACTTCACATAAGTCAAGCAACGACATCCATGCTAAGCACCTGAGAAAAACATGCTTAAAACGTCAACATAAAGTTGGTGAATTCATAGGTTTAGTTCAAACGTAATTAATGTGGACCACAAGATTATCAAAACGTATGCGACAGTTATAGGAGATACAACTTCACATAAAGAGGCATTTACGTTGCACTAAGCTCATGACACCGAAGCTAATACTGAAAGATAGCATGTACACTGCTATATAAGGCTTGCCCTTCAGGTGTCCGACCAAAGACCACCTAACTAGTTTCGACATGACATATATCCGTTAGTTCTTGGCAAACTCGAACTAGTAAGTGCTTCTTACCCGGATAGGGATAATTAGTCCCAATAGATCTATTTATTCACTCGCGCTCACTTAACCAGCCAGTCGGTTAAAGGTGATTAACAGTTCATGATAATTCGGGCAATAGTGGTCTAAACGCTACTTAGGCAACACGTAAACGGGGAATTTCTCACGTATAGTACTTGTGTCCAGTTTTAAAAGCAAGCAATATTTCTCACCCTAAGTTATAAAACAATTATTCAAAACGAGTAAAAATAGGGCTATGAACTCACCTTGAGTTGGTGAAGTAATAGAGTAAACGTCTAGGAATATGATCACGCGGAAACGAACAACGGTACACGAATGCAACCTAGGAGAATATAGGTTTTGTCTTAGAATCGGAATGATAAGAATAATGCGGACGATGCATCAAAGTTTACTTAAAATACTTTGTTAATAAAACGTTAGTGATCGTAATGTGGTTGTTGGTATATAGTAATATTAAACATATAAAACTTTATATTTATATTTACGTAATATATATATATATATATATATTTATCGCATTGTTCGGCTCTTTACCCAATACACCCATATATATATATATATATATATATATATATATATACATTGTTCGGTCGCATTACTTAAATTCTTGTGTAATCTATGTTATCATGTGCGCGTTTCTAGTATTTACTAAGTATAATAATTTATAAAAATTTCGGCATGACCCGTTCGTGTTTACACGTTTCCAAAGTCGTAGACTTTAATAAAAACCATTTTCAAATCACTTTTAATCCATTTCTCATAATTACAAACTATACATTATCAAATCTCTTTTTATAATTTATCAAAAGACCATTCAGACCCTTATTGGGCTTTTAGGCCCAATAAGCCATAATCCTTATTATCGAACGTCCAACGTCAAAATAAGTTAAACGTATAGCGTCTAAGTCGTACACTATTATTAAATAAGATATTCATGAACTTATTCAATAAGCTACATTGTAGCTTTACGCCTTGGTGTATTGTATTTATGTTGGGCCTTAGCCCGTTAAGTCCAAAAATGTAGTTTTTACTTGTATCCAATTACTTGTCCGAGCGTAAGCAAACGAAAGAATATAAACACGCGACTTAATAAATAAGCTATTAATACGCTCACAATACGCCAAGCAATAATAAGAACGGACCACATAATAAGCCAAGAATAAGCCTCGGGGTGTTTGAGGCCTTTCGTTGTGGACGCGGCTAAAAGCCCAAGCAAACCATATTCCGGTGGCTTATATACTTAAGCCGAATAAGTTTACCATTTGATCAGATTTCAAATAAGCTGAGAAAAAAAAATTAAGCTAACAAATATAACCCGCATCAAAATCTAAGCTAACAAACGCTTCTCCTTTCTTCCCTGGGGGGATTGGGTCGAACCATACATAAGCCCCATTACGCTCATAAAATCAAAATCAAAAGCATTTGCTAAAGCTTATTATATCATACCGAATATCAAATAAGCATATATACATACCATTTTAAGATTACACACCAAATAGCCACGATCACCAAACCTATACTTTCTTATTATTTCCTATTATTATTTTTAGAATAGTATATGCATACACTTTGTAGGAGCTATTATGAGTTTCAAAATCTTTTATTTTTCACAAAATAAGTTGTACAACTAGTATGTATGCATCATGAGAATTATGAAAGTACAAGTTATTAAAATATTTGAAGACTTACAAAGAAATCATGGTATTTCAAGGTGATGAATCTAAGATAACTACACACATACCCAATACGAGTCATTTTCATGCTAACTACCCGAATCTGTTACAAATGATCAATTAACGCTTCAACAAATCTTCAAGCAATAGTTTCATATGATTAAAATATATAAGTTCATGAATTATATAATGTGTTGTAATGTATCTAAGTATGGTAGGGAGGAACAAGAGTAGCACTCTACAAGAAAACACTCTCTATGTTGAAGGTGTTTATGTAGAGATATGAATTTGTAGAACAAATAAAGTATGAAAGATGGTTAGAATATTGGCTCCAATTGCTTCACACACTAAAAAGTGTGTAAAGTTGCTGTGTGTTTCGTGGGATAAGGACAAAGGGTGAAGAGGGGACCAAAAGGATCTCCCAATCACAATTATGTAAGAACAAAATGCTAGTTTGAATCTTGTCTTATTACTTTGAATTTCAAATTTTGGCATCCGAAGGGTTCAGAGAAGGGTGTTTAGTTAGGACGTAAGAAGGTTCGGGGTGGGTGGTGGTGTGTGACCAAGCCGATGGACTACAACATTCTAAGATCTAGTGCTATCATGTTTTGAATTTAATTTTCCAAGTCCTCCATGACCAGGATGCTCGTAATTTTAAATAAATCAACGATTTACCGTAAGTAACAAAACGGATAACGGTATCACCGGAAATTTAAGAAATTTTAAACATAGTTGCTTTGAAATATAAAAAACGTTGGCTATTGCCAAAATACTACAAAACGTTAGATGTGCCCGGTTCACTCTCGACGATGATTCTCAAATAACGCGGGAAAACTTCCAGTTCGATAAAAGTTAAATGAAACTATTTAAAAACATACACTATTCACACAGTCGAGTCCTGGGGTTACAACGGCTAAATAAGTGAAAGGAAAATTTGCGGAGTTGTCACATCCTTTCCCCGTTTAAAACGAGCTTTGTCCTCAAAGCTTCTGACGTAGTTCTTTCTGGCCAGATATCTGGGCATTCTGCCATAGGCGCAGAAATTAGGAAAGGATGTGGGTACTTCTTTTGCATTTGATCTTCACGCTCCCAGGTGAACTCAGGCTTTCTCTTAGAGTTCCAGCGTACTTTAACAATTGGAATACGGCTCTGCTTCAGACGTTTGACCTCACGGTTCATGATTTTGACAGGTTCTTTGATGAAATGTAGTTTGTCATCAATTTGGATTTCATCTAACGGTATAGCAAGAGGTTCATCAGACATGCATTTCTTCAAGTTCAAGACATGAAATGTACTATGAACTTTACTCAACTGCTCTAGGAGTTTAAGTCGGTAGGAAACGGTTCCTACTTTAGCTATGATCTTAAAAGGTCTAATGTAACGAGGATTCAGCTTTCCCCGTTTGCCAAAGCGTATCACCCCTTTCCATGGTGACACTTTTAGCATGACCTTATCTCCTATTTGAAACTCAAGGGATTTCTGTCTTACGTCGGCATAACTCTTTTGGCGATAGCGGGCAGCTTGGATATGGCTCTTGATTTGAACGATCTTCTTAGTCGTCTCATGGATGATCTC
>BQNB010091283.1:5063-25579 GCA_026074375.1 Tanacetum coccineum
ATTTTAATAAAACCTTAATTCCACCAATTAATGTTACGAATATAAGAAGAATTAAACAAGAATAAGATTGAGGATCATACCTAAAACCTTTAACCGATTACACTTAAATCAACACACTTGATTCTTGATAAAAAAAACATATTTTTTTCTCTTCTTGGGGATTCGGTCGAACAAGGAAAGGCGAGGACTAGATTTTGTATTTATAGGGTATACCTAATTCCTAATCGTTATCTAATACTAATTTGTTTTATACTTGAATTTTTTTCTCTTTTTTTTCTTAAAATCCGGCCCCTTATATATTTATTTTTTAAATTATTATTAAATGTATATTTACCCTTATTTTGTTGTTTTTTTATAAAAACCCTTTATTAATTTAGTAAACTTTTTAAATAAAAACTAGTTATAAACTTACTATTTATAAATTTCATTTCATAAATTACTTTCTTAAATTAAAAAGACCTACGGTTAATTAACTTAAATACTAGACTTAATTCATTCCTAAGAATACTCTTTACACTCATACTACAATTATTCACCAAATAACACGACAACGCATAAAATCATGCTATCATTTCCATTGTCACAAAATGTGAACAAAATAAAATAGCTACCAAAACCACAACTCAATCAAAATAAGATGAACACGCATCACGGATTGATATCAAATACTCATATATGGTCACACAAGCACTCAATTAAAACACATATAATACTTTAGTCAACTCTAACGGTTTGACTAACCTGCTCAAGTCACGGTTGTCACACTTATTTTCTGGTTTTAGCTTTTATTTTCGTGTCAAAAAGCTTTCCTTATCCTAGCTTATTTGTTAGCTTCTTCTTCTGGCTTATTACGTGTAAAAGGGCTTATTTCGAGAGCTTATTTCTGGGTTTGTTTGTGGGCCACGGTTTGAAGATAAGAAAAAAAGGACGGTTTGGTTTTTTTTCTTAAGACAACACGTACGGTTTTTGTTTGCATTGGGCGATTTATACCTAAGGTTGGAGATTTATACGCGGCGATTTATACGTTTAAACAAGGGAGATTTATACGTGGCGATTTATACGTTTGAACAAGAGAGATTTATACGCAGCGATTTATACGTTTGAGCAAGGGAGATTTATACTCGACGCTTTATACGTTTGAACAAGGGAGATTTATATGCGGCGGTTTATACCAAAGGAAAGATAAGGCGATTTATACATAAGTATAAAAGGGTAAACGTGTTCGTTTTGACTTGTTTCGGGTTTTTTTAGTTTTGAGCTTCGGTTATTCACGGGTCTTCTAACTTATATCATTACGATCACAGTCCTTTAACGACCATCGTAATATATTTGGTTTTTATCGACGATAACCGTACCACTCCGCAAGAAGCAAAATACAATCGTACCATTTTTTTCATATATTCAATGAAGAAGACGACTTCAAAATAGGAGGGAAATTGTGTTTATTGACTACAATTCGAACTTTACAACTTCAGTCCCGAGACTACAAGACCAATTCTCCACTTGTCATTTCTTTGTTTATTAACCCTCAATGCTGAAACTGCACTACACCATTAGTCCTTATAACTTATAGTTAAGTCGGTTAATCCTCCAAAGTGAACCGTTATTGCACCGTTAGTCCCTGCAACTTTAATTAACAACAGTTAAGCATTTAACTTGGATTTCAATTACACCGTTAGTCCTTGTTTATGTTTTAATCAACCGTTAATCATTTTAAGTTGAATGTCTGGTAACCGTTCATCATTTTAAGCTCATTAATTGTTAATAAAAGCTCAAGTACTTCAATTACAACAATGATTTCAACAACAATTCATCATTGTTTCACGTTTCTTGATTTTGTAAAATCCCGCGAAAGATTCCATTCTTTTCTCGGTTTAAATCAAAGACTTGTAAAATCCTGTAAACATTAATTGAATTCAATCCACAACAACAATTACTTTACCTACTTAAGATCCTACATATCATTTTCACTTCATAACTTAACAAATCATTCATCATGACTACTCAAATCACAACTTCCACAACTGATAGTCAAATGCATAACAACATCATGGCAGCTGGATCATAAGTTTGTCTACCAATGCTTGCAACGGGAAGATATGCTCAATGACAATCACGTTTCCTAAGATACATTGATACAAGACCAAATGGTGATGCCTTGAGGAAATGCATTCTCAAAGGTCCATACAAGCTCACTACTGTCACAATCCCAGCTGTACATGTAACAGATGATACTCCAACAGTTCCAGAACGAACATCAGTTGAGACACTCTTGACTATGTCTCATGAAAACAAAGCTCATTATGAATCAAAAAAGGAAGCAATCCATTTGCTATTGAGTAGAATTGAAGATGAAATCTACTCAACTGTTGATGCTTGCAAGACAGTTCATGAAACATGGATAGCTATTAAAAGGCTACAACAAGTTGAATCTCTCAACATTTAAGATGTTAAGACTAATTTGTTCTGGAAGTTTAGAAAATTCACTTCTCATGATGGAGATTCCATGGAGTCACACTACTCCAGATTTTACAAGATGATGAATGAAATGATAATAAACAACTTGACAGTTGGTACAATGCAAGTCAATGTTCAGATTCTTCAACAACTTCAACCAGAATGGTCAAGGTTTGTGACAATTGTCAAGCAACAACACGACTTAGATACAGTCTCATATCACAAGCTCTTTGATGTTTTGAAACAGTATCAAAAGGAAGTTAATGAAATCTGTGATGAGAGAATAGCCAAGAATGCTAACCCATTAGCACTTGTTGCTGATGCTTCACCATATCCAGATCATTATTATCAAGCACCCAAATCTCACAAACCATATGCACCAACATCAAAACAATCATCTTCCACCAGATCTAATGCATCTAACAAATTCAAAGGCAAAGAGATAGCCAAACCAATCACACCTCCATCTGAGTTAGCTTCTAAAGAAAACAGTGATCTTGAACAAGCTAAGAGAGATAAGGATATACAGAAAAACTTGGCACTCATTGTAAAGTACTTCAAAAAGATCTACAAACCTACCAACAATAACCTTAGAACTTTTTCAAACACTAGAAACAAGAATGTGGATACTTCTCCACGATATGTGAAAGACAATCAGACTAGGCAGTTTAGGAATAAGAGGACAGTGACTGTTGCTAGGGCTAGGGAGACTGTAGACAGTCAGGTAGTGTAGCAGACTGGGATACAGTGTTTCAATTATAAGGAATTTGGTCATTTCGCTAAGGAATGCAGGAAACCAAAAAGGGTGAAAGACTCCACGTATCATAAAGAAAAGATGTTGTTGTGCAAACAAGCTGAGAAAGGTGTTCCATTACAAGCAGAGCAATCTGATTGGCTAGTAGACACAGATGAAGAGATTGATGAACAAGAATTAGAAGCACATTATAGTTTTATGGCAAAGATCCAAGAGGTTCCTACTGCAGACTCAAGAACTGATACTGAACCATTGGAACAGGTACAATACGATCCTGAATATAATGTGTTTTCCAATGAGAGACAGCATTCTAAGCAACCTGAATCCATTAGTAACACATGTGTAGTGGAAAGGATGATAGTAATGTCATTCCTGATACACCGGATATGTGTGATAATGATATTCAGACTAACCAAAATGCTATAGAATGTGATGATGTGCGTGTTGTGCTTGCTAATTTAATTGTAAATTTAAAACTCGATGTCGATGAAAATTAAAAGATTCAAAAGCAATTTAAGAAAGCAAACACATCACTTGCTCATGATTTAGAAGAGTGCAAATCTATTCTTACGGAGACTAGTAGAACTCTAAGGGAGTCTAATAGTATTCGAGATAGTTGTTTAATTGCACTTCAAAATAAACAAACTGAGCTTGAGAGGTACAAGACCTTAAATGATCATACAGTTGACTATGACAAACTTGAACATAAGCTAAATGAAACTCTAGGACTATTAGCTCAAAAAGAAATTGACAAAAAAGAAGGTTTAAAACTTAAAGCCTATAAAAGTTCAATTTTCAAAGAGAAACACGATGAGTTAGTCAAACAGAGTCTTTAACAAAGTCACATTACGAAGGTCTTGTCAAAGAGAAAATAAAGGTAATAACGGATTTAAAACTTAAGGAAGAAAAACACATTGACAAAATGATTTCAAAGGAAAAGCAATTAAAGCTTTTGAATGAAATTGTTTACAAAAGGAATCAATCAATTCAAACCATTCATATGTTAGCTCCTAAAGGCCCAACATTCAATGGTAGACCAACCTTTGCAAATCTAATGTACCTCAAAAAGACTCAATCTAAAAAACCATGTTTGTATGAGATCCTATATGACCAATCTGATCCTGCAAACAGACTCGTCCCCTATAGGGAAGAGACTCTGACACTTGAAAAAGAGAGTCAATCAAAATTGAATAAAGACTTAGTGAAACCTTATGACTACACAAAGCTAAATAGTATTTATGAAAATTTTAATCCAGCGACACAAGAATATCATGAACAGTTGGCACATGCAAATAAAGTAAAAAAGAAAATATGGAGAAAATCTTTTGTGAAATCTAAACCAAAATTTTTCAAAAACATCGGTTTCTTACCTATTTCAAAATCAATAAGTAAAAGTAGACAAGCATATAATGTAATGACGAATAACATAAATCATTTTAGAGAACTTGTTGATCAAGCTTGGGAAAAGCATTCTCATGATTATTTTTGTGCACCAACTGCTCATGATATGGAAATCTTAATTAAGACATGTTTGATGTCTCTTGCCATAAAGACACATAATGATTGTTTCACATTTGTTTATGAACTTAAGCAAGAAATGCATGTTGATTTAAAGTACCACTAGAACACAAAGTGGATTTGGCTACACCAAAAAAGTGTGACTGTAACATCCGAGAATTTTCAAATTTAGAATGACGATTTCAATCTTTGACTTTTAGGGTCTGGCTTGACTTATAAGAACGATCATCTAAATCACGTTTTCACGACTCGGACTCTAAAGCAATTTGATGTGGAATGACATTCCTGACAACTTTTTAGTTTTGCCCGAGACCTGGAAACGAGCCGAAAAGGGCTAAAACAGCACCGCAAACATTATTCGAACAATATACAACGCGGACACACAAAAACAATTAAATTTGTTTTTAATTATCAGTATTTATTTAATAAAAATATTAAATAAATTAGTCATCATTTTTAATTAAAAGCGTTGTGGATAACGCGAATACTCGGGTTGAAATCCATTTTTATTTCCGAACAAGGCATAATCGGATCACAAAATGAATAACGAATAATTTTATAAATGTTACGAAAATATTTATGAAATAATATCAAATAAATACTCATTTTTGTCAGAAAAATGATTAGGAAAACAATGGCGCAAGTTTCGAGATTTGAATCATCCGTTAAGTCGCTCAAATGAGTCCCGAACCGCTTTTATCAAAAAGTATATGAAAAAGTTACACTTTTTACCCTCAACTTATTTAACTTGTCACTTTAGTTTTATATATATATAAAATCTTATACACTTATTTCATTTCCATCTCTTATATAACACACACACTCAACATATCTCTCTCTCCCACTCATCTTCTCCGGCGAGCTCCCCCGCCGCCGGCCACCACTCGCCGCCGCCGGAAAACTTTTCCGGCGGGCATATCCGGCGAAGACCAAAAAAAGTTTGCATAGCATATCATAGAATCTATCACATACTACAAATCGTTCAGTCGCAATTCAACACTGTTCACAAACAATATATCTCAAACAAAATATTACAGTTCAAAAGAAGCTCGTCTCAACCCAAGTAGAAGGAAGATCCAACGATCCAATCCAACCTGCTCACTTGTCATTCTCATTCAACACATAGCAAGTAATAGTCATAAAGCACATGCATTTTTCAGCTCAACCATCAAATATCACAGTAAATTAAAACATTCAATACTCATATGCATCGTTTTCACCCATGAAAAATCTTAGAAAAAATAGGGGCTATGTACACTCACCTGAGTTGGCTAGCTTTCAAATCCAGCAAAAACTTCACAAATCTCAAACAACTAAACAATATAAGCACAAATAAGTACCATCAAATAGGCCATTTTTTATCCCCCCAACCCAAAATGATGTAACCTCAACTATGATGGATGCCTATGTGATCTATCATAGTCCTATACTTGTTTTATAATCTTATTAAATCTTACATTTACTATTTGCACCTAAACGTTACACTTAACACTTTCTGGTTTTACGCAGAATTTTACTCTCACTTGGCGTGCCCTAAACGCACTACTTAAACACTCCCATAATTCAAACCAAAATTCACCATGCTACATATATGTCCTATGAACTCTCATAGCTCCCTTAAAGCCATTACCCTTTTTTAATATCTCAAAAAAATTCATTAAATTCCCTAAGTATATAAAATTCGTCCAGAAATCTGACCTCAAAAAGTATGGCATTAATTACCCAACTTAGACCCCTCTCTGACCTTAGCCAAAATTCACAGGTCATACACAATATATTAACTAACTTTACCACGTGACTTTAGAGCTCTAACTCAGTGTCAAAGTATTTTAGAAAAATCAAACCATAACTGCAATTTCGGTCACTGTTTTACACACTGATTTGTATTGACCATTTGACCCACTCCCACATAAAAACTTATTATGCCGATTTTCTAGAAGTATAATCTCTGAGTTATCTCCAGTATGTAGTAAATTATTTATTTGATCCTTTTATGACCGAGTTATGCTCGTTAGCAAAACTGCCTAACTTTCTGCTTGAATTACGCCATCTAATTTGAAGTGATCTAAACCAACGCACGCTCATATCGCTAATCCATTAATCTAATGATTAAGCTAACATCATAATACATAAAATTTCTGGAATTTAAAGCCCAATATTTATAAACTTATTTTAAAACTAAATCCATCATAATCAAGTTACTAGTAAAATTAAACGAACTAGAATTAAAAGTCGAATCATACCTTAAAGCGAAACCTTAAAAAAAAATTCGTCTTCCCTTTTTTTTTTCTTCTTATGGCCGGCCAATTTTGAATGGGGAGGGTTAAGGGTTTTAACCTTGCATTTATAAGCACCTAGATAGAATCCTAGTCTAAGTCTAACTATGTTTAAGATTAGGATTAGGGATTCTAATTAATTTTTCTTTTTTTTTTCTTCTTCTTTTTCTTCTCTTGGAAAATTCGGCCGATCCACAATAGGAGAGAGTTAGGGTTAATTACTTAATTATTTGCTTTACCTTAAGTTTTTATAAAAACCTAAGCTTATTTGCACATACCTTTTTGCTTAAACGCAATTTACTAGACTTTTAAAAATAATTAACTTTTCATTTTTATTAATCATAACTTTCCAAAAATAGGAATTTTATTTCTCTCATATCCTAACTACTAAAACCTAATCTTATCTTAAATCACTACCATAAAATTACATATACGTATAATTACTTACATAATTAATGCGAAACCACTTCAATCACCGAAATCATTTCCTTGTCACGAAAGGTGAATGAAATGAATTCCACAAAATCCAACACAAATCCAATCCCAATGAGACGATCACGGTCAATGGATTGATTATTCAATCTCACATATCCTACACAAACACATATAAACACGTATAAACACATATAACACATAAGCCATACATTGCAACAGATACATAAGTCAACATTAATAGTTTAACTAACCTACTCAAGTCATGGTTGTCACAGTATCCCCACATTGAGAAAATCTCGTCCTAAGATTTAACTACTCGAGGCATTAGCACTATCGACAAACAACTGAGGATACTTAGACCTCATTTGATCCTTGCGTTCCTAAGTAAGCTGAGGACCACGCTTCGAATCCCAACAAACTTTCACTAATGCTATCATACTACGCATTTACTTATGACCTCTTGGTCTACAACATCAACGGTTCCTTGACAAAACAAAGAGTCTTGTCAACCTTAATCTCGATTAACTTCCACAATCCAAATCCAACTGCTAATGACTTTGCTTACCCCCACAAGGGTGCAATTAGCAACGCGACAACCCCAAACGAAAAGAAGCATCCCACTACATGAACATCGCTCGTCATCGAGAAAACTCATCAAAACCCTTAAGTTGTTGTAACAACGTGTTTTATATCTTAACCCCACAACTCATCAAACAAGAACTGTCTTGAAATTAAGATATTAGATGTTACAAAGCTCAACGTATCTAAAGAATCCACGCAAATTCAAGTTTACTCAAACTTTCAGCACCTCCCAATCCAATTTCCGATACTCAGCTCATAAGAAAGAAATTCTCAACCAAACTATAGGCCCAATCCATCCAAGGTTCTCATAAAAAAATGGTCTAGATAAACTAGGTTCTAACTTGTCTTTCTTTACCAAACGTAATACACATCTCCAAGCGGGAGACCTGCAAACCACCTATAATCTACCAGCATTAATTCAAAAGTTTTCCCACTACTATCAAGATAACTCTTTCGACATTTGGCTGCCTCAAGCCTTTCATGGATTACATCTAATTTGTTGGTTGTCTTCTTTTGTTAAAACCAAATTCAATCAATTCAACTCACTCCTCTCCCAGTTCGGCCCATAAAAATGATAGCTTACATTCCATTTCCATACCATGCTTCAAAATGAAGCACATCCATATCGAATGATTAATCCCCTCCTTAGGAAATATCATCTTCACGTGAAAGTGGGTATTCCAATTACCTCTAAAATTCTACCATTAATTGTCCTAGCTTAGCTAGGAATGGGGTGACTTAGTAGTCCAATGACTTACACCCAAAAATCGCCATCGTATCTCCACTACTCACACTTGGTAAAATTAACACAATATCCTAGTTATTCCTTTCCCACTTTTACTCGTGGTTTAACTCAGGCTTGTAACAACAAATCCTGAAGACCCTTGATACTTAACTTTAAACTTCAAATACGCTAAATATTTTCCTTACACGCATATAGCTATTCATCTTCATACTCAACATTCGATTAATGTTTACCCTAAAACCACACAACATCGTATCCGCTCCAGGATGGATAGAATTACTTTGTAGTTATTCACCCTCTTTAATAGCCAAGGTCCTTACATCTCCTACCAAATGGAGGTTGAACCTTGGTCTAACCAATATGTCAAACCACTCTCCATCTCTTTTCACACTCGTTTGGTCCCATGCCACGCTCAATATTTTTGTTGAGTGTTCTTTGCTTTGGGGACATTTTATCTTATGCCACCAAAATCTTTTCTCAAATCTAGATCGGTTAGTCGTTAGATTATTAGAAACTCATTCTTGGCTTCACTCCTTCTTCCTACTCCACGGTACAACATCTACATTTTCCTTGCCCAGATGGTACTTGGCCTTGAAATCAAACTCACTAAATAACATTCATTGTTAGAAACAAAGAATTGAAGTCTAACAAAGAAGTTTCGGTCACTCGAAGTTAGACGACGTTTGATAGCTCGTTAGTTAATGTATTGTAATGTAAACGGGCCGTTGAGCAAAAAGTCCGCAAAAGGCCCACAAAAGCCTACATAGGCCGGCCCCCCTTAGAGTATTTATACTCTTGTTTTTCTTTTTCTAGGGTAAGACATTCCATCATACACCAATACATTGTCAAGATTAGGTTTAGCCTCCTTTTATGTTTTGTCTCTCTTTTCATCAATAAAGTCTTTAATTTCTTGCATCTTGATTCTATATATCATAATTAAGGTTGTGATTGAATGATCATGGAACCTACAATTGGTATCAAGAGCCTTCAAGATTGATGATTTGATTTTGGTTTGTGTTTTAATTTTTTTTGGGTTTCGGAAATAAAAAAAGAAAAAAGGGGGATTCGAATTTTTTTTGTTTGGCTGTTTAATCATGTGTGTTTGTTTTGATTCTTGATTCATAGATGGTATGTGCTTAATCTATTAGTAATCATATCCATCTCGTTAGTAATCAAGACTTTGGTATTGTTTTTTTTTTGTTCGAACATCATAAAAAAAACGAGTATTAATCTCGTTTTTGTGGTCTTGGATCGTGTTTTTATTACTTGGTCGTACTAATCACATCTCTTGCAGCGATTTAGTGAAGTATTACAAGTTATACGTGGTGGTTTTTGCAAGTAAAAGGGCGTTTGGATTCGTTTATCAAGATAGCACAACACAAGGGTGAGCCGAACTAGACGAGGTAGAAGGCACCGAACGAGATTCACCTTTTGGTTCCACCGAACGAGTATTGTTGATAAAGAACCGAACTAGTTATATTCTAGTTTGGACCGAACGAGCTCATATCTTCATAAACCGAACGACTTACAATCCTTATCAACCGATCGAGTGAACCTCTAGTGAAGATCGAACCAAGATACACCTTTAAGAACCGAACTAGACAAAACCTCAACAGCCGAACTAGTAAACTCTTGTAAAGACCAAACGAGCTTAAACCTTACTTCATTCATACAAATCATAATGTCAACAGACAAAGAGTCAAGTGCAGCAAAAACGGACAATCGTCCTCCCATGTTGGTTGAAAGTGACTACGAATCGTGGAAGATTCATATCGAGAGATACATTCATGGTAAACCTCTTGGAAAGTTAATTTGGAGATCAATCCAAAATGGACCTACTCCGCATCCCTATATCACTGTGACAGAAGGTCAAGGTGATGCTACAATACAAGTAACGAGAGACAAGCGGGATGAAGAGTTTACTGAGATTGAGAACAATAAAGAACTAGCTGATATTCAAGCAACCAACATTCTCAGTCAAGGGCTCCCAAGACATGTATTCAACATACTAAACCAGACTCGTACTGGGAAAGAGATTTAGGACAATGTAGAGCTTCTAATGAAAGGTTCAGAAAAGTCTCTCCAACAAAAGAAGGAAGAACTATTTGATGAGTACGAACGATTCCGTGCAATAGGAAATGAGTCAATTCATGACTACTTTGTTCGTTTCCACAAGCTGATCAATGATATGAAGATTACTCAGCTTGACATCCCCACTCATCAGATGAACACCAAGTTTGTCAACAACCTTCCTCCGTATTGGGCAAAGTATGTGACCAATGTGAAGAACAACAAGGATATTTATGCGACAACCTATGTTGAACTTTATACCTACCTTAAATCATATTAACCACATGCTATGAAGACACTAAAGAAACAGGAGCAGTCTACCAGCATTGTTGATCCTTTGGCATACCTTGGTCAAACAACACACTACCATGCACCAACTCAAACCACTACTCCACCACCACCACCACAATATGGACCACTAACTTCCTCCATCCCACAACAAGTCCCTCAATCAAGCAATGATGCTATCTTGGCAACCATAAACCAAATCGTAAACTTATTGAGTGGTTTCCAAAAGCAGTTTCCTCAAACCAACAACCAGCTCAAGACATCGTCCAACTCAAGGAGTCATGCTAAGGTGCATGACGGGCATATTATTACTGAAACCGTTCAGAGAAGAGCTCCGGGTAATGTTGGTAATACGGGTAATCGAGGAACACAGAACTACAGGCAGTGTACGGACAACGTAGGGAAGAAGGTGATATGCTACAACTGCCATGGAGAAGGGCATGTATCTAGGCAGTGTAAGGAGAAAAAGAGAGTAAAAGACTCTCAGTACTTCAAGGACAAGATGCTGTTAATGGAAGCTAAGGAGAAAGGAACAGTTTTAGATGCTGAAGTTAAAGCATTCCTTGTTGATGTAGAATGTACCGCTCCTTATGATCAGCCACTGGCTATTACGACTACCAACATGTTTGAAGTAAGCCATGAGGACGCGTACGATTCTGACGTAGATGAAGGACCTCATGCAGCAGCAACTTTCATGGCTAACTTGTCATCCACAAGTGGAACCAATGGTGCAACCACCAGTCAAGTCAATGAGGTACACACTGATGCTAATCAAATCTTTGATAATGTGAATCATCTGTTGACACATGAGATGCACCAGGAAGAACACCTAGACTCCGATGTTGAGTCGGTTATTGATGACAATACGATTTCGTATCATCAATACCAACTTGACAACGAAGTTCAAGATGTTCCAACTGAGGTATCTTCTGCGCCACCCGGTGAGATATCCATGATTACCATCTTAGATGACTTGAGAACCCAATTAGACAGACACCTTAAGGTTAACCAAGAACAAAGCCTGGTTAATGACTCCTTAAGAGCTGAGCTTGCAAGACGCAAACAAGAAATGGTTAGTCTAGAACGTAATAAAGTCAAACATGATTTAGACCAGACCATTATTCAACGTAACAAACGGAATGCTGAGCTTGAAGAAGAAAATGTGTTGCTAAAGTCAAAACTTTCTCAAAACGTTGAGTCAATTAACTCTTTGAAAAATGAAAGTAAAAAGGTTGTTTCTGAAAAGAAGGTCCTTGAGGACAAGTACCTTGAAGAAATAGTTTGTTTAAAAAGTGCTAATAAAGTTGCAACAGAAATTTTGCAAAGATTTCAACAACCAACACAAACTATTCCAATGTTAACAAAACGACCTAACCTAGCAACACATGATTTGCACAAAACAGCTCTAGGTCATAGCAATCCGTGGAACCTCAAACAAGCTAAGTTGTCTCAACCTCCCTTGTATGATGGCCATGCACTTTTAAACCCCCACTCATACCTCTGTTAAGTGCACTGTCAATGAAGACTCATTTGTTTTGCATTAGTTCACGCTGAAGTCAGTAGAACTAAGATGTCTGAAAGACTAGGGACAATTAAACCCATAAACTATGCTGAGCTCAATGCCTTGTATAGTCACTTTGTTCCTCAGAAGGAACTGTCCCGAGAACAGGTTTATTGGTTACCTGCTGAAGAACTTGCTACTCAGAAAAGTAACCCACCTAAACCTGTGACTCCATTTGTTCGTACTCGTCCGGCAAAGAGTCAAATTTCCACTTGTTTACAAGGCTTAAACTCGTGGATTCCCGCATTTGCACATGTCATAAACCAAAGAACAGATCCATGTCGCTATCCAAGCGGCTCAGGGGAGTTTAAACCCGTTAAAGCAATGTTTACAGAACAAATCATACCTTTTTATGAAAATGTTAAACAACTTGTTCAAAAACTTGATGAAAACATTGTTACAGAAGTAACTGAATACATGCGGATATTTGACGAGCTGGACACTGAGTATGAACGCTGCGTTCTTGCGAACAAGAACCTGAAAATAGAGAGAAAAAATCTTTTAATTCAAAATGACTGCTTAATTGCTAATTGTTTAGAGAAAGATATCTGCTCTATTGTGCTTGCTTCTGATATTGTTGTGCCCCCTAGTTCGAATTGCCTTTGCGAAGAACTTAGATCTAATTGCGATAGGGAACACTCCAAAGTCGTAGAACTTGAAGCTGAGATTTTAAAGAAGCAACAAATGCTTAATGAATCTGAAAAACGTTGTGCCTTTATCGAAAAGAATGTATTCAAAACCAGAGGGTTTGTGATAATTCTAACTCAACTGCATCTAATGCAATTTTTGAAATTAACAAGTTAAAGGATCAGCTTTAAGGGAAAGACGACACCATCAGAAACTTGCAAACTCAGATCAACATCACGAGAATGTTGAATGTAGGATCCACTGTAGGTAGCTTCGATAAGCAGGCCTTAGAAACTGAGCTAACTCAGTTGAAAGATGCGATCACTTCAGTTAGGATTCAGAATGATGGATTTAAGGTAGAGAACGAGAATGTGAAACGACGTTATCAAGAACTGTCAAAATCTAATGCGTATCAGTTCTACATTCACCGCAAAATTAATGCCTAACAAAAATGCTGAGAATGCTAAACTGAAAACTGAGCTGAGTGGCAAAATGAGTAGTGGATTTACAGCCTCTGAGAAACCCAAAGTACTTGCTTCAGGGATGTATACCAACAGTTCAAAGTACGTTCCACCTCCAAAAAGAGCCAATTGGGTGAAACCAACTCCGTTGCCTAAGAAAAAGCAAGTTACTTTTCAGGAACCCCCAGGACTTCAAATAGACCCACACAGAAACCACCAGTGCAACAAAACAAGAAGCCTAATGTTCCTATGAATCTGTCTACAAGAACCAAACCTGCCACTGCAATCTCGCAAAATATGCCAAGAGCCATACTCGGAACCAATCGTATCTTGCAGTAAAGTGTGAATGCGAGGAGAGTAGCAGATCACAATAGGAGGTTAAATGTTGTTGATCATAATCAGTTTGTTGATTCGTTCCTTTGAGTCTGTGAATACCTAAACCCCCCAGGCAAACATAGTGTGAATATACTAAGCAAGGTTTGGAAAGAACAGAAATATAATGTGAACCTACTAAAGGACAGCTAGGAGACCAACGGGAAAGGTTGTGGTAGTGTTAAGCCTCAGTGGAAAACCCAATGGATGACAATTCGGTTATATGGATAATATCCCTTAACTAGGATAATGGAACCCATTGTGAGCCTTAGAACTTACTTCAGCGTTAGTTCCTAGTTCCAAAGTTACTATGTTTCTATATGGTTCAATGATTGCAAACTTAGGTGATCGAAAGGCTGGTTCAATGGGATAATTGTATTTTTGATATGTTAAAGCATTGTATCCTATGTATATCTTAGTGTTTATTTGAGATATAATAAACAAAAAAATAGAAAACGGAAAAAATCAAAAAAATTAGATAAATGGCTTGCAGTTATTTCAGACTGTAACCCGGTCTTAACCTTAGGAAAGTTTGTCGCCATAAGACAAGCTGTTTACTATTACCTAGTAATTTAGTTCTCATGGGCATAGATTACTTTATATCTGTGCAACCCAAGATATAATGTACGTTTCAGCGCGTTATTTCTTTACAGACGAGAAGTCGTCTATGACACCAACCAATTTTCTTATAATCAATTTGATCTATCAAACATGTTCGGGGGCTCTTTCAGACATTGATACACTCTTTAAATAGAAAACGTGTCATTGTTTGAGAGGGAGGAATCAGTATTCTACAAGTTTTGTAGGACATTTGGATACAATGTTGCTGATTATATATGAAAAAATACTGATTGCATTGAACGAGCCACAACTACACAAGTCCTCCGACAGATTGATTTTCTCAGCTCCTGTCTCGTTTGTTTCAGATCTTGTTTCAATAATCACTTGATATTTGTGCTCATTTAGCTCACCTCAATGTTTGAGAGGGAGCTCAAAACATTTTAAGTCCATTATAGATCAAAACAATACAAAAGTTGCATACTTTTGATCGGGGGAGAAAATGTGACTTAAAAATTATTGATAACAGTTTTTAATTGATCCATGGGTTATACATAAATATGGATCCTCATAAATTCTCACATGTCTATCTAGTCGTTACTAGTGTGCTTGTGATGAATATAGGCATGTTGATGTATAATTATTGGAGAAAATGCTAAGTCCTATCCTTGCATGTGTGAAACATCTTTCGAATATCAATGCACATGTATAGGGGGAGTAAAAGTGTTAATATACTCAACAATGTCAAGATACCAAAGCTTTTTGTTATACAAAGATATCTTGAATAATTCACAAAGAATCTTTTGTTTCATGATTAAGAAAGTGGTCTTAAGAATGCGAAGGAAATGAGATGTTGTACCACAGGGTATTCGTAGAATTACTCATTATTGTCTTCGGGACAAAGTATCCACTATGAGAAGCGCGTCTTCCAAATAATTGTATGAGTTTGATGAGAGCCATGAGGCACATCATATCTTTCGAGATATACTTTAAAAACATCTATCAGAGCATTATGATTTAATCTTGCGTTGTGTCTAAATAAATTTCATAAAGCACATCGAAATGTTTTTGTTAATCAATTTTTTGCCATTGGCCTTCTACGGTACTTAATTGTATTAAGAAGTAAAACGCTGAACAAGGAATTATACGGTATAGTCAGCATATAGTAACTGTACTGACTCACTCTTTACTATTCTATTAGTAGAAATACTCATAGTGTGTAAGTCTACGGACATCTGGTTTAGAGAACAACAAGCATACGGGAATCTGGTACTTCGGTATTGGAGGACTTAAAGGCTTTGAGCTGGAAAACCTGTCAAGAAGGTTCTTTATTGAATCTATCTAATCACAGGTGCAATATTCGTATTGTATGGTAATCGACTCACCATGTTTTTGAAACAAAGAGTTGACTACTCCAGAGCAAACGGCTACTGGTAAAGAGATATCAAATCCGTTCCTAGATGATAGTTTGCTAAAACTATAAGGTTATCATTGCACCTTGTTATTGCAACAAAGTATTGACTAGTCCATAGCAAACGACTCATGGTAAAGACATAACAAATCCGTTGATAGCTGATAGTTTGCTAAAAACTATATTATTCATACTTAAAGAATCCGTTGAAAGACACATGCTCACACTCCAAGATTTAAAGAAATCAAGAAAGCTGAGTTTACAAAGCTTTCGCACCTCTGAATCAATGTCTTCTTCAAATGTTAAAGTCGTGAAGTCTAGAAGAAGAAAGATCACAAAAGCTTTCAGGATTACAACAAATATGAGCATGTCGGACCACAGTTCAGCAAATGGCAAAATAAAGAAAAGATCACATATATTTCAAGTTCTAGAGTCAAGTCAAGTTTATCAAATACAAGTATTTCAGTCTAAAGTTTCAGAATCACCACCCCAGTTTTAAAGATTGGATTACTACTGAAGCAAAAATACATCAATTGAAGAACCCCAAAAGACTACGAGCTGAAGACACTCGCAGTATATGCTATAATTCAAATAATTAGCGCTGCTGGATTCGAGGGAAAAGAATTGAAATCTACAATTAAGATGTGCATATCTCGAGCGACCTCTCCTAGGGGGAGATTGTTAGAAACAAAGAATTGAAGTCTAACAAAGAAGTTTCGGTTACTCGAAGTTAGACGATGTTTGATAGCTCGTTATTTAATGTATTGTAATGTAAACGGGCCGTTGAGCAAAAAGTCCGCAAAAGGCCCACAAAAGCCTACATAGGCCGGCCCCCACTTAGAGTATTTATACTCTTTTTTTTCTTTTTCTAGGGTAAGACATTCCATCATACACCAATACATTGTCAAGATTAGGTTTAGCCTCCTTTTATGTTTTGTCTCTCTTTTCATCAATAAAAGTCTTTAATTTCTTGCATCTTGATTCTACATATCATAATTAAGGTTGTGATTGAATGATCATGGAACCTACATAATAATAAACACTTTCCGTGAACCTAACAATCTCCCCTAAGGGTTGATTATTATAGATGCTTCATCGTCGGTAGAATTGGTCTTCCATTCACAAAAGATTTCTTTTTCACATTTGCTTTTGTCTTCCAAAATATCTTTTCGCCATGTTTCTCCCCCTGCAGGAGGATCAACATCTGTATGATGTTCATCATGATATGAGAAAATTTATTGATTTTCAAACTTAGCTTTTAAAATTTCTCATATATCTGGATCAGCTGCTTGATCTTGAGTCTTTGACTTCATATTCAGATATAATTGATGTTGAAGATCAGCAGATGAGTATCTAGCAGTTGACGTGCTCATTGTGGGATAAACCGGTTGCGGTTGATTCATTGGAACATCTACATTCATAAACACTGTCTCATACTCCTTAAAGTCATCAGTGGCACGGATCTCCTCAGTCAGAAACGCATCTGGAATCAGCATCCCTCGTATAAGCACATTCCCAGTAGTATACACACTAACCAATGGAATATCATCCTTGATGGAATGATAATCCTCTTTAATCCTTTGAGGAATTTCTGGGAATTTCTTCATTAAATTAGCAATAATAAGCTTGATAAATCGAGGATACTGGATGGCTTCCTTCTTCTGATTCACATTATTCATGAAATCCCACCATAGAAGAGCTGCATAATCAACATTTGTTCGGTTGATCACGGCATGAAATATTTGAAGAATGTTGATCTTTGTTTGATCGTGTCCAGATGTTCTTGTGGTTAAGCAGCGGTTGAACACCTTGAACATGGTTTGCCATGGTTGAGCTAGATTCTTCATGTAGAATGCGCTAACCTTATCAACAACACCTTGATAGCCAACCATGTTCATGAAAACTTCAATAGTCTCAATGTTGACTGGTGAGACAAATGGATTTTCAGGAGTTTCCACTGGAAAATGAAGAATATCTCAAAACATATCCATTGTATAGATAAAGTCTTGAGTATTCAGCATAAACTTGATCGTGTCTTCAGGACCAGATACTTTGCTAACTGTCCTCCAAAATTGTTGTAGATACACAGTAGGGACATCAACAGTGGCAGTTAAAGCATAGTTGAGTGGATGATCAAGTAAGATTTGCCCAACGATCTTTCATTCAAGAGAGCATGGAATACCCTGCAGCACCGCGTAATTGTTGCATCTCCTAATTGTATGAAATCTTAGAACAAGTTGAGCAGATGGAATTACTTGTTGAGCCATGTGGAATACTGTATGATGACATGAAGTGATTAGTGAAATGAGATAAACTTTATGTAATACACATTTATATAACATTTTTTTCTCTTTCCATTCTGTCTGTTTTTATATGCTCTGGCAATTCTGTTTGAGCATATTCTGATCATTTTTTTTCTCATGTGACAATTCTTGTTTTTTCGGGCACATGCCATATGCTTTATTCGACTTTTTCTTTTAATCTCATTTTATATGCTCTGGCATTTCTTTTTCGAGCATACTTTGATTTGCTGTTTCGCGTATGAATTTTATCTCTCTTTCTATTTTGAGTTTCCTCACCAAAAAGCTTTTGTGAAATGATACTCTTTTCAAGAAATAAAGATATACTCTGATTATTTTTTAAAAATATCAACTTGGCAAAAACACAAGTTGTGACAAGCATTGATGATTTATGAAATCCAAGAGTATAACTTTAGGGGACGTTTGGTATGATGGAATGGAAAGGTGAGAAACGGAATGAGAAAGATTTTCATAGTTTGGTACCTCAAAGAATGAGAATAGAGAATTAAAATATGATTCTTTGGAAAGCAAATCCATTCTTTAAAAAAAGTGGAGAATGGTGAGAATCACCAACTTGAGAATCAAAAAACTATGTAAAAAAAGGGACAAATCATGTGTGTGGCACATGCTTTTCATTTACGTTGTTGTTCGTTAAAAAATTTTAAAAAATTAAAAAAAAAAATTCGTACTTTTTAAAATCTTAATTTTTTTAAATAAATTTAATTTTTTTCGTACTTTTTAAATTTAACAAAAAATTATTTTTTAAAAAAATTAAGAAAAAATAAAAAAGTTAAAACTTTTTACGTTTTACTTCGATTTTTTTTACTTTTTTATTTTTTCTGAACTTTAAAAAAAATTTACGTAAGAAATTAGCTTTTAAAAAAAATTAAAATTTAAAAAGTACGAAAAAAATTTAAATTTTTTTATAAAATAAAGATTTTAAAAAGTTTGAAATTTTTTTAAAATTTTTGTAAATTTTTTTAAAATTTTTTACGAAAAATATTTTTTTAAATATAAAAAGTACGAAAAAAAATTTTAATTTAAGATTTTACAAAGTACAAATTTTTTTAAAACATGATATTCCTCACATTGATTATGTGGGTACCAAACATATGAATCTATTCTCTTTCTTGAGACTTATTCTCTTTCTTTACGATTTCATTATTTACTTCATTTCCATTCTTTGCGATTCTGTCATACCAAACGTCCCCTTATATTCTTAAAAAAACTTTTTAGTAAAAGAGTACCACTTTGTGACACAAAGAAACAACTTTTTGATAGAATTTGAGATAACTTTCCAAAGACACAAGTTTTTCAAAGATGTTTGAAAACGATGATTATACAAGCAATCTAATAAAACAATAACGGGATGGTCACTAAGTCACTCACTCCTCATTCTGTTCATTGCAGAAAACGGTCAAACCGTACATGACTTAGACCATTTACCCAATTATGTACAATAGATAGTCATAAATCACTTTTTAAAAAGATTTTTGAAACAATCTTTTCAAAACTTTGAACTTTGCTTTTTGATGAAACATGAGAAACTTATGACCACAGACAGTTGAAGCACCACTTTGTATTTTCTCTTCATTGTTGAATCATTGATCACTTAAATGAAAAATTTTGTTATACAAAGCATATACTTATATACGATATCTGGATGGTCAGTAGATTGCTCAATCCTCGTCCTGTTAATTTCAGAAAAGTCGAAACCGGACACAATCTTCACCATTTGATCCATTTATCTATATAAAGATATGATTTTATATAAAAAATTTATCATTTGATTTTATAAGATGCCATTTTGTTTAACGATTAAGCACATTTGAGTATTTTTTTTTAGAAAATTTGGTCCATTAACAAACTCTTCCAAAACCCAAGTTAAAAAGCCCTTATGACTTAAGAAACCAATTTTTAAGCCCAAAATATCATTTACGAAACCAACTCATTTGGCCCATTACTGTTTACGAAACCCAATTGATAAGTCCATACGAAACCAAAACCTGAGTCATTACTTTCATAAACATAATTATCCACTTGAAAAATGATAAACTGAATGTTTTGACTTATTTTTCAGCTTATTTATTATCTTTTTAAC
>BQNB010091284.1:7468-26917 GCA_026074375.1 Tanacetum coccineum
TAAAGCAAAAAATTTCCCCGTACAATTGTGATAATAGAAAAATAGGTTTTGTATTTGATGAAAATTCTTAGGTTGTTATAAGTGCATAAATATGAAACTAATGAACAGGTAAGGCGTCAAATAATTCATGGGCAATAATAATTGTGGCCACTGCATGGAAGAAAAAAAAGGGAGTCAGATAAGGAGATAAGCAGTAAATGTAAATATACACGACCTGTATCTAGGTCTGAAAGTAACTCACTATACTTATCTATTCATATTTCTTATGAGCCATGATATCTCAATAAATTATGAATCGCATCAGCACCTTGTCACAACCATTAAGCAAAGTCTTAGCAGCTTTACTTTCCACGTGACAACAATCGACATGAATCGGTGTGTTAAAGTTTGTGGCTTTTGGTTTGTACATTTGATAACCATAACCGAATACTTTTAGCACTCTGTTAATCAACTGCTTACTTCCATTAAAAGCGCAAGAACAAAAGACACCTGTATGAATCGATTTAAAAAAAATGCTCGGTAAGCATAACAATAACACATTCAACATCTTTTCTAGATCAAAGCGGTCCGTTTTAGAGGAATGTATTCATCTATGCAAGCCTACGATTTAATATATATATCGTGTTTAAACAAAGAAATAGATTATAGATAGCTTACCATAAATCTTTGCTGCCTTAGTACATTATGGCACCATCTGCCTTATTCTGATGTAATGGTCTTCGTTAAATAGTTTATTATAAAAAGAAAAATCTGGATCTGCTACGTGTTATTGCCCGTCATTTATTAAGCAGCTGATACGTACAGGCGTACAGCTAAGTAGATAGCAAGTAAATTTAACCTCACCTGCCAACTCGTATGGAACCCCAAGCTTAACTCCTGCACTTTTAGCAACTAAAATGTGGCTGATTTCGTGTACGCCCAAAATAAGTGCAGTCACATCAACATTATTGTTCATTTTACTAAGTCTAACAAAGCCAAAAGGTAAGCTCAAATGATTTACATACAATAAGTTGGACTACAATGCTGGCGTATATAGCAGATTGAAAAACTTATCTTGATCACGTGGACCCAGAAACAAACTTGTCATTTGAAAGCTTTTCATCAACGGTGGCACTTTGGATATCTCGCCTAGGAGGAATCCTTCCCGGATAATCAATTGTAGAAGTACATGTTCCTAACATGCTGGTAGAACGAACACATGTTGGTTTAAAAAATCCTGAACACGAAAAAATACACGATAAATGAAGTGAATATTAAACTTTCGTCAACAATCACCTTGGAACGGAGCTCACAATTTATGAAACTGCATATTAAGTTTACCAATTCAAAGTTAAATCAGTTGAACAAACTAAATTGTCAACTTCAATCTAAATGAACTCGCTTTAAAAGAAGATAAATCAAGATATTCAATTTCATGGAACGTACTGTTTGTTAACTTCTTTCCTTACTAACAGGTGGCAAACATTGCCAAATGTATCCAGTGTATGAAACAAGAATCCACTATGAGTTACAATAGCTATTTCCTTCTCTTCCCATGTCAATAGCCTGTATCAACCTTGGAATTAATAGAGGTGGAAAAATAACCCTATAAACCGGGTTCAGCCAAATGGGTCGAGTTGACCCAAAACCATTTTTGTCCGACACTTCATATTTCTGTAAATACTTTGTAAGATATCACAAAAACAAAATTATTTTAATAGTTTGGTTTGGTTAATTTGGATACAAACTCTGAGAGGTTGATCTATTCAAAATATAATTTGGATGACCTTTGACATATTAGACACGTTTTCGTATAACCGTAGGGAGTACGCATGAAGAGTATAAGAGCTAAAACTGAACTCACCAATCCAAGAACTTTTTACCCCTAGATGTAAGTTCTTCTTTTGTCTCCCTTACATCAGCCTTCCATAAAACGCCTTCTTCGCTTTCTATCTGAAACAGATAAATGTAATTTAGTTAATGAATTAGTCGAGACTCGTCTGGCTTGACTTTCACTAACGGCATTTTAAAAATGTACACTTGCCAATGAAAAATCAACAATAAGAAATAGGCATTCGTATTCGCTGACACTTCTACGGTCACAAGGATGAACACCCTGACAAACAAAGAAAAACGAATGAGTATGTAAAAATTGCAGTTAAATTGAGTACTTTCTAAACTTTTATCTAGCTAAAAGGAAAATGTTATATGTACACATACTCAGGAAACTCCATCCAAAGGGGACGAGCAAGTGGGACTCCGGTGATAGTTGTTTCTCTAAATAGTGTGTAGAAATACAGAAGTAATGTGTATCATACACGTATAGTGTCCCTCATCAGCTGGGTGAAGGTTCCCTGTCATCATAGTATATATTAGAAATCAATTTCACAATCAAAGGCCAGAACTATGGGAGTCATCCAAAGTCTATTTAACGCAAAAACTCTCATAAATCGTTTTTATTCGTATATCTAGATTATCGATGTTGTAATATTAACTCGGAGCCATTATTAACGCATTAAATATTTTGATGAAGAAAGATTACCAAAAAATAGAGAGAGAAAAGAAGTGTTTGTGGGTAAATTTAACTCAACCAGAGTACCAGACACATTTTGACCCATACCAAAACAACAACACCAGTAAAAGCAATACCCAGACTCGCCGGAGCGGGTATCGTTTGGACCCATACCAAACAATGATGAATTACGCAATTCGCCAGACCTACCTTGTGCCATCACTATCAGATACAGGGAATTCTCACATTCATTATGTTTGACCCTTATGACAGAGAAATACGTAAAAGGCTTTTTTTCTCTCTTCTCAACAAATTTCTTATTATTTTCTCACTTTGAGGACAAAATGAACTTATTCCACACAAAAAACAAAACTGAGATAGTGTATGAACATGTATTGAATACTAAGTAAAGCGACTCATCATATGGTACAATACCTATCTTCCGAGCAACTATTGTGGCTTAGAATTTGCATTTTACAACATAAAACCAAAACATCAAACGGATCCAAACCTCCAAGAATCTTGCTATCTCGATCATAGTCCTGCAAACGACAACATTCAAACCACTGACTTTAAGAGTTTGGATGTAAAAACATAATTTGAAAGCATGATATTTACAAACTTAAAAGTTCAAACCTTTTCAGTCACAACGACTGTGGGTTTGGAACCAAACTTGTTCTTAAGATCTTCAAGTCTTGCTTCAATCATCCTAAGATTGAAAAGTTGTATTAGTAAATTGATATAGCAGCATACATACATACCTTCCAGCATAAAATACAATCCTTTTTTGCTTATGTGTGTACAATTCACCCACCAAACCAGAATGAGCATTTGCGGCCCTTGTAAAAACTGCAAATCTCTGGTTAAATTATTGTCCTTCTGATCTCCGGTTAAATTATTAATTTAACATGTTGAGCACTTTTTAATGGTAACTATGGTATCAGGTAAGACAAAAGCTAAATGATTATGGCATTGAAAGGGTTGAAAGGATTACGCTTATTGCTTATCCACAACATGAAGGGTTGAGTCATGACATTGCATTTATTGGGTTTTCAGGTCACCCAGATGCTCAACTTGTCTATAAAAGGCTTTAAAAGCCTGATGCTATTTTGGGGCATTATGATAGAACCGCCAAAGTAGCTTTTGCATAACCTTCGCGCGACCCAGATTCAGAGGTTTTGGCTCAGGTTAAGTCTGTCTTTGTTGATGGCCTCCCACCTCACTGGGATGAAGACATTGTTAGGGAGCACTTAAAAAGCTATGGTACTTTTGAGCGTGTCATGCTGGCACGGAACATGTCATCTGCCAAAAGACATGATTTCGGATTTAATGATTTCACTACTCATAAAGATGTTGTTAATTGCATTAATGGAACAAATACTCGATCATACCTGGAAGTATACTTTTACTTCCAGAAAATCTTCTTCGTGCTGAAGTTCATCATCAACTGTAACCATGTAATTGACCATTACTTGAAAAACACAATAATCATCACAAGGAAAGACAAAACACATGCCTAAAATAAAATCATCTGATTTAATATACCTTCTAGACCTGAACTGATATGTCTCTATCTCTCCTATCCTCGTCATTTGGAGATGAACGATGGCATGAAGAGCCCTTTTCTGAAATATTAATTGAACATATAAAATCATAACACCAAGTGGGTTTTCAGCTGTAGCCAAACCAATTGTATGCTTCAAGACTCATGCTGACCTGACTTTTGACACCCCACTCGCCAAAGAAAGTTATAGAGAATGCCTGTTGATATAATCATCAGTTATATCGTATATAAGCTGATAGACAAGTGAGAGTTTCCGGAAATCGGTATCCTTCCCAAGAAAGATGGGGGTGAAAAATTGCGATAAGAATGGTCTGCTCTTCTTCTTAGTATCATCATCAACCTGTAATAACGTAATACGAATTGAAAACTATAAACCTCAATCAATAATACTCAACCTATAATATCTAATATTGGTTTAGGTTTAGACCTCAAAGCGACTTATAGATCCATGAAGTGCAAACATCAACAAATTTTGTATTCCCAATTTCAGTTTCCATGACATTTTTAAGCATATTAATATATCATGATAAGAGCTTATGGTATTGTCTAACATTTTTTAAACACTATAAATTACATCATAGTATAATTAGTTATTAGTATGTGTAAAGTTTCTTGTTTGCATAAGATATGGATAGATTGTAACAGAAAATGCACTTTGTGCAATACCCTTGCATTAGATCTTGTTGCTCCAATGCTGAGTTTTTAATCAGAATCCTACACAAATGAGCAGAAGAAAGAACTAATTTTCTGACTCCTTGTTATTCACTAATGTACATGTTATAAAGCTTATAGAGGGTGTATAAAAGAGTATCTGACTATTGTGTTTGCAAAATGCAAATAATCAGAAAATAGTGCGTAGCTAATCATTTGAAAAGAAGTAATTATCTGTGCAAGATGTGTTGAGAAAACACAATCCGGAACACCTCGGCCTTGCAGAATTTTAATGACTAATGTGGATATAAAGTAGAGTCTTAAATTACAATATGATCAGTTGGCGCTATTAAGAACCTTAACTGACCATCTTCGGCATTTACATTATTGTATTTGTATAATTCACATGTAGCCTTGATTTTCTTAATACGAATTAATAATTCTTTTGAGGTTTGTTCAGAATCTTTGCAGGCATGTATGGGATAAAATGCTTCTTATCATGGCATAAAGGCGCAAATACATATGTGAACCAACAAAGAAAGTTGCACCAAGAAAACAAAGAAAAATCACAAAAACTAAAAAAACTCGTATAAGAGCAATACAAAACAAATGACTACCAACTATTTAACTAACAAAATTGCCTTAGAAAACACGAACCTTGGTGGTGTAAACTTTGTCGTCATTTTCGTTTATGTAAAACTGGATATACACCTTTGATTAGAGTACTGCAAGAGAAACGATTAACACAAAATTAATATCATAATCAAACTCATTTACACATATGATAAGAACATGAAATATATTCATACAACTAAATAGCATAAAACAGATTTGCAAAAAAATTTGAGCCGATTGAAAGGTCTTTTGGGATCTTAAGACTTACGTACAAGGCTGAGGCTCACAAAAATATGTATAGAACTTATAAAGATCTGCCATAATATTTATCAGAAACATTAAGAAGTGTTCATAAGAATAAAACATATAACATATTAATTAGTACCATGAACGTGCAACATAGAAAATTAGTACTCCAATATAACATATAACATAATAATTACTAATTCCGCACCATGAACACTTCTTCATTTACAACATATTAATATATCATTGCTTGATGAAATGGTGGCATAGAAAATTAGTACTCCAATATAACATATGTGGCACCCCATAAGAAATTAGATTTCTCTTTTCGTTAAGTAAAAATTATGTACTACAAGTTTGCAAATTTTACTGTTAATCTCAACGATAAGTCATTTTATAATCGTCATGCATTACTCCTAGTCATGAAAAGTTTAATTAGCACGCGAATATCACCATTTTGCTCATGTGTCTAAAAGGATATTTTAGAACGTGTAACGATAAAAACCATACTTATTTTACATTTGTGAAACGAAGCCGTTTACTCGTATCATTTTACAAAACCATCTACACTCAACACCCGTGTCTAAATTCAAAAAAAAGAAGGAAAGAAGAAATGACGACTATACATTATTACACACACTTACATGCTACCCCACTATTTCCTTACTTCTTTTCAAATCTTACAAAATGGATACGTCTCATCACCTGGTACCCTTCTCTCATTCACATGTCACAATAACTGATTCAAATTATCAACTGAGGTCAAGGATAGTAGGCACCCATGAGGTCAATGATGGCAAATAGTTTCTTACAACATCATCATGACTAGATTCCCTAATAGTAAACACCCATAATACCATTTCTTATGCAAATGGAAAAGTTTTAGGAACCGAGTGATAAATTGAGTATAAATAAGGCCATGCATGCACGCTTTTAGCATATCTAAACCTTGAAAATAAGAAGTAAGCAATAAGGTTCGAGTCTAGGATTTTCGTGGGATTCACAAGTCTAGAGACGCTGGGTTTTAAAAGGGTAGAAGCGAGGAGGGTTCAAACTCTCTTGACACCATCATCATTCTTCGCCGACTAGCAACACTTGGACCTTTGTAAGTCCTTCTTGTAGCTTAACATTTATCATGCTATGTCACTTACCCTTGTAGTCTCACTCACGACCAAAAACCAAAGCACGTCCGGTTGACAAGCTAGGCAAAAGCCTTGGCTTTGCATAACTAGTGCACGGAATATAGCCCATGCGTGGTTTGTATGTACGTATGCATGCAAAGACCTAGTCATACCATGCCTAAAATAACAACGTATAATAAAACTTTAGACAACGCATTATGCGTATAAACAAATAACGAACCAAGAGATTTTGTAAAAACCTTAAACATTTTGTGATCAAAATACGTTGGCTCACTAGGGACTAATAAACCTTAGGTTTACGCGTGAGACGTTGTAGAGATTCTTATGTTGTGACCTCGACACCTACCGTAGGCGTGACCAAGTAACCCAAGACGAACCACAGCGAACCTTTTGCTCGCTGTTGGTGCGTTGCAAACACTGTTAAAGACTAGTAACTCGTGTTTGTTGGTTCATGCCCAGACCTCGTAAACCCTTGACACTGGGTTGCATCATGAGACGTGCCAATGCACGCAAGCTAGCCATAAAAGGCTGCTGCCATTGTTGCAGCAGTTGGGTTGCAAAGGATGCAACCATGTCCTTGTGTCTCGATATTGAACCAACCTCATGACTAACCGTATAACCTAGACCCACGCGGGATTAACTAGGAGACCTAACTAGTGATATTTAAGGGTGCGTCGGGAGGAAGAAGAAACCACAACAGTGGTACTAACTCCACTATTGGGCTCGACAAAAAACAGAAAAAGGGGAAGAGGAGTAGGACATGTGGGTTTTGTCTTGCACAAAAATAATATATATAATACCTACTACCACTTACATGTAATTTACCTTAAACAATTTAGACGTAAGGGAGTTTTAGCATGCATGTTTTGAGTCTTTGGGTCATTTTATATCAGAGGCTCAAACGAGTTAGTAAACCCGTTGACAAAGCAAGATTTACTCGAAAATTTGAGAATTTATAAACCACAATTTTAATGAATCGGGAATAATAACGACGCATTTAAATTATAAACATATAAACAAATTTAACACGGCTTTTATATAAATTCTTTGACACAAACAATAATTAAAGGTCTATTCGGATTAAAAACGTAAAAATATTAGAATAAAAGGCGTAGAAATTAAAATATGAAAAACTAAACATTCGATAAACATTATTTTAAAAGAATTAGGGGACCACGTGTGACAATAGGGAAACTTAAGGGTATTAGTGGTAAATAAATAATCTTTATAAATAAATTAAACGAGTCGAACGAACCGTGATAAATAAAACTGATAAATATACGAATTAATTGACGACTGCGGTGTAAATAAATATATAGACCTAGTAACTAACTAATGATGTCTATATTTTCCTGAGATATGGAACTTGTGAATATAAGTTACGACGCATAATAGTATCAATTCCTGTATATGTGCCTATAGTCGTAAAGTCGTCCCTAGAGCCAACGGTTTAAACAACGTTACGAAAACATAAAACGTTATCTCATAAACGACAATGCCTTTATGACCCATTTGCATAATTCGTTTCATGCATTGAGTTTTAGAATATAAACTCAGAATTGTCATAATTTAGGTGTTGACTGAGTCACTATTTGACGTGCATTGATCCATTATCAGTTCCAGGCGATTAACTGACAAGGTGAGTTTCCATAGCCCCTACTTTACTGTTTTCGGGGTGAGAACATTGCTTATTTTAAACATGTGAACACAAGTACAATTATACTTTACTGATTGGTCTAAGTCCCGATTTAGCCCAAGTTGTTATTTGCCCGATTTATCATGAACCGTTAATTACTTGTAAGCGCGAATGTTATGGATAGATCTATCGGGATTGACGTCCCTGTTCGTCTTGGACTGACATTAGTCAAGCGAATACAGTTTCATTTGAGTCAGATTACGGGTGTCCCGGGTTAGACACCTGCAAGGGCATTCATTCATTGTTGGTATATGTTAACGCTTCGGTGTCATGAGCTTAGACAATAGTAAAGCAATTTATATGACTTTGTATCTGTTATATTGTCATATGTGGATGAAATCTTGTGATTCATAAACACTACATTTTCTGCTTAAACAAACCTATGAACTCACCAACTTTATGTTGACACTTTAGCAATGTTTTCTCAGGTATTAAGAACGAAGATGCTATATGAAGTCTCATGCATTGCAGTCATTTCCTGTTATCTGAAGATCGTTTGTACTATTTAAAACAATGTCGTATTGTCTATTTTTATGCTTCCGCTGAATGTTTAAACAATTTATTATTTCCTAATACAAATGATCAATTTTCTTAAAACGTCTCATATAGAGGTCGTTCTGTATTGCTTAGAAGTATGATAATCATGAAGTCACACGCCCTCGGTTGCCATTATACTCTGATATTTTGGGGGTGTGACACAATCTTTGAAAGTTTGATCATGCTTAAGAATCTTATGCTTCCTTGATATTTATTTCTACTCTCTTAAAATATTTTTAAACGGTATTAATGGTATACGCAAAAACTGAGAACACGCGATAACTTCAAGTAAAATTCTAAAAATTTAAACATCGATACGAAATGTAAAAACGCGACATTTACTAAAAGACCACATAAAATAACAACCCATAATGCTTCCGGTAATGATCCTTAGATACACGCGGGATAACTTCCTGATTAAACGTAATATTAACATGAAATTCGAGAAAGTCAAACAGAAATACGGAAAGTCAATGACAAATTTTTACGTGGTGTGACATCCTTTCTCCGTTAAAAGAGCTTTGTCCGCAAAGCTCAATACATAGCATTAGACGTGGGTTTAGGGTTAGCGAAGAGATGTGGGTACTTTTTCCGCATTTGGTCTTCGCGCTCCCAAGTAAACTCAGGACCTCGCCTTGAATTCCAACAGACATTCACGGTCGGAATGTGGCTTTGCTTAAGACGTTTAACTTCTCGATCCATGATTTTTGCCGGTTCCTCGATGAAGTTTTGTTTGTCATCAATCTAAATTTCATCCAACGGAATGATGAGCAGTTCGTCAGAGAAACACTTCTTCAGATTGGAAACGTAAAAAGTATAGTGAACTCGATTTAGCTATTCTGGAAGTTTAAGTCGGTAGGCAACCATTCTAACTTTAGCAAGAACCTTGAATGGTCTAATATAATGAGGGTTCAGCTTTCCCCATTTGCCGAAACGCATCACTCCTTTCCAAGGGGACACCTTCAGCATGACCATATCTCCAACTTGGAACTCTAAGGGCTTACGGTTTCTGTCAGCGAAGCTCTTCTGTCTATCACGTGTAGCTTGAATACGTTGCTTGACTTGGAAAATCTTTTCAGTAGTTTCACGGACAATCTCTGAGCCAGTAAGCTGAGCGTCTTCAACCTCAGCCTAACAGACAGGCGATCGACACTTTTGACCGTACAGTGCTTTAAATGGTGCAGCTTTGATACTCGTGTGATAACTATTGTTATACGAAAATTCTACCAAGGGGAGATGCCTATCCTAACCCTTTCCAAAGTCAATCACACAAGCACACAACATATCCTCTAAGGTTTAGATTGTCCATTCACTTTGACCATCAGTCTGTGGATGGTAAGCCATACTCATATCCAATTGAGTATCTAGGGCCTTCTGAAGTGACTGCCAAAATTGAGATGTGAATCTACCATCTCGATCAGAGATGATTGAAACTGGCACTCCATGCCTCGAGACGACTTCCTTCAAGTACTGTCTCGTTAACTTCTCTATCAAGTCAGTTTCTTTTATTGGCAGGTAATTAGCAGACTTAGTAAGACGGTCGACAATTACCCAAATTGTATCTTGACCAGTCACTGGCTTTGGCAGTTTGGTAACTAAATCCATCATGATGTTTTCCCACTTCCACACGGGAATCTGTTAGCCTTAAACTATTAAGTCAAACAAGGAAGCTCGGCTACTAATCATGGAAGTTTGATCTTTATTTATTATTTGTTGTAATATGCTAGAAAAGGGAAAATGGGCTCATAAGTTAATCTAATATTGTACAAGTGTCGGGCTAAAGCCCAAAGCAAACCCGAGCCCATTCCACTCTATGTAAAACCCATGGCTCAATAGCCTATGGTATAAATACCCCTTCTCCACAATGGTGAAGGGTTGGTTGTTCATTTTTAAGTTTATACATTTGTTTCAATCCACCACTCTTTCTTTTCTCTTTACTTTCTCTCTCTACAATTCTTCCATTTTCCTTCTTTGATTCTTAAGTGAAAATGATATCTTAGATTTCTAACAATTGGTATCAGTCGCCACAGGGTAATATCGTAAGTTTGTGCATGTTTTTCTTCTTGTTCTAGCTCGTTCGTACGCTCAAAATTAAAGCCTGGATTTTTGTGTTTAAATGTGTTAAAGTTTATGTTTTTAAGCAATATCTAGGCCTAAGATAGCTAGTTGTACAAGAAAAATCAAGTAAAAACGTCAAAAAGGGTGTGTTTTTGGTGATTTTTTCAAAAAAAGTACATTTTTTATGAAGCTAGCGAAACATGTATGAAGCTAGCAAAATATGATGTTAAGCAAAACATGCATGCGAAATATGTATGCAAGCGAAATATGACAGGTTAATTTCAAGCGAAATATGTCATTTCTTGGAAATGAAACTCTACTCAATTTTTTTAGGTCAAGCAGAATATGATGTCAAGCGAAATATGTATGCAAGCGAAATATGACAGGTTGTGAACTCAAGCGAAATACGTAATTGTGCAAAACGAAACTCTGTCTAATTTTCATAAACCAAGCGAAACATTACATTAACATATTCCTTGAGAAACATTATAGTGTCATAAACCTTGAGAAACATTACTCTAATCCAAAAAAGATTTTAATTTATACGGTTTGTCTTACTTTGTAAAATCTCGTTAAATTCTTAAATTTCTCGGTTTTTGTAAAGATTTGTAAAATCCCCTGAAATATTAATCCTAATCACCGACAACAACATCTCTTAACACAATCCTCCTTTATCACTGTTCGATCAATCGTTAATCATTTACACTTCATAACAAACAAATCATTCATCATGACTACTTCAATTACAACATCCACAACAGACAGTCAAATGCATAACAATATCATGACAGGTGGTTCAAGGGATCGTCCACCAGTGCTTGCAACGGGAAGATATGCTCAGTGTAAATCACGTGTCTTAAGATACATTGACACAAGACCAAATGGTGATGCCCTGAGGAAATGTATTCTATAAGGTCCTTACATACCTTCTACTGTTATAATTCCAGTTGTACCTGCAACATATGATTCTCCAGTAGTTCTAGAACGAACATCAGTTGAGATAATATTGAATATGTCTCCTAAAAACAAAGAACATTATCAATAAGAAAAGGAAGCAATCCATTTGATATTGACTAGAATTAGGGATGAAATCTACTCAACTATTGATGCTTCCAAGACAACTCATAACATGTGGATAGCTATTGAAAGACTTCAATGGGGTGAATCTCTTAACATTCAAGATGTCAAGACTAATTTGTTTTGGGATTTTGATAGATTCATTTATCATGATGAAGAGTTAATGGAGTCATACTACTCCAGATTTTACAAGATGATGAATGAAATGATAAGAGACAAGTTGACAATTGCTACGATGTAAGTCAATGTTTAGTTTTTCAACAACTTCAACCAGAATGGTCAAGATTTGTGACGATTGTCAAGCAAAATCATGACTTGGACACATTATCATATCACAAGCTCTTTGACATTCTGAAACAGTATCAAAAGGAAGTTAATGAAATCCGTGCTGAGAGAATAGCCAAGAATACAAACCCATTAGCACTTGTTGTTGTTGCTTAACAATATCAAGATCCTTATTATCAAGCATCAAAACCTTACAAATTATATGCACCATAATCAAAACAATCATCTTCCACCAGATCTCATGCATCTACCAAATATAAAGGCAGAGAGATAGCCAAACCAATCACACCTTCATCTGAGTCAGCTTCTGAAGAAGACAGGGATCCAAAACAAGCTCAGAGAGATAAGGATATGAAAAAACTTAGCACTCATTGCAAAGTACTTCAAAAAGATCTACAAACCTACCAACAACAATTTCAGAACTTCTTCAAACTCTAGAAACCAGAATGTGGATACTTCTCTAAGGTACAAGGATGATAATCAGATTGGGCAGTTTGGGAATCAGAGGACAGTGATTGTTGATGAGGCTAGGGAGACTGTAGGCAGTCAGGTAGTGCAGCAGACTGGGATATAGTGTTTCAATTGCAAGGAATTTGGTCATTTTACTAAGGAATGCAGGATTCTCCAAAAAGGGTAAAAACAAACAAATCAAAGAAAATATGTTGAAGTGCAAACAGCTTAGAAAGGTGTTCATTACAAGCAACGCAAGCGATTGGCCTAGAGGACACGATGAGGAGATTGATGAATAAGAACTGGAAGCACATTACGGTTTCATGGCAAAGATTCAGGAAGTCTTACCTTCAGAATCAAATTCAACTGATGAGCCATTGTAAAAGGTACAATATAATGCTGAATATAATGTCTTTGCCAATGAGAGACAACATTTTAAGCAACCTGAATCCATTAGTAACACATGTGTAATGGACAAGGTTGATAGTAATATCATCCCTGATTCACCAAATATGTGTGATAATGATATTCAAACTGACCAAAATGCAGAAGTTAAGCGTGCTGCGCTTGCTAATTTAATTGTAAATTTAACACTTGATAATGAAAAGAACAAAAAGATTTTAAAGCAATTAAAGAAAGCAAACGCATCATTGACTCAAGAATTAAAGGAGTGCAAATCCAATCTTGAGGAGTCTAATAATACCCGCGATGGTTGCCTAATTGCACTTCAATGTAAACAGACTAAGCTTGAGAAGTACATGGCCTTTAATGACCGTACAATTGATTATGACAAACTTGAACGTAAGTTAAATGAAACTCTAGGACTATTAGCTCAAAAAGAGATTGACATCAAAAAAGGTTTAAAACTTAAAGCCTATGAAATTTTAGTTGTCAAAGAGAAACATGATGAGTTAGTCAAACAGAGTCTTTTAACAAAGTCACATTACAAAGGTCTTATCAAAGAGAAAACTAAGGTGATAACGGATTTGAAAAGTAAGGAAGAAACGACATTGACACAATGATTTCAATAGAAACGAAATTAAATCTTTTGAATAAATTGGTTTATAAAAGGAAAACAATTCACTTCAAACCATTCATTATTGTTAGCCCCTAAAGGCTCAACCTTCATGTAGACCAACTTTCGCAAATCGCCATTACCTCAAGAAGCTCACTCTAAAAAGCCATGTTTTGTATGAACTCCCCATATGATACTTCGATCTTGCAAACAGATTTAACCCCTGAAGGGAAAAGACACTGACTCTTGAACAAGAGAGTAGATCAAAATTGAATAAAGACTTAGTGAAACCTTATGATTACACAAAGCAAAATAGTCTTTATGAAAATTTTAAACCAGCATCACAGGAATATCATGATCAGTTGGCACATGCAAATGAAGTAAGAAAGAAAATGTGGAGAAAATCATTTGTTAAATCTAAACCAAAAATTTTCATAAACATCGATTTCTTACCTACTTCAAAATCAATTAGTAAAAGTAGACAAGCTAATAATGTAATGACGAATAACATAAATCGTTTTAGAGAACTTGTTGATCAAGCTTGGGAAAAACATTCTCATGATCATTTTCGTGCACCAACTGCTCATGATATGGAAATCCTAATTAAAACATGTTTGATGCCTCTTGCCCTAAAGACACAAAATGATAGTTTCATATTTTTAAATGAACTTAAACAAGAAATGCATGTTGATTCAAAGTACGTTGAATCCCTTAAAAAAGAGATTGATGAACTTGAATCTGATAAAGCAGATTTTTCAAACATGTTTGATCTACTTCTTTAAGAGTGTGTTTCAAATGATGTTATGTGTTCTTATTTGCATTCTTTATCTGAATTAGATGCTCACACTAAATTGCAATGCTTATATCTTCGTAAAGTAAAAGAATGTGAATGTCTTGCACAAAAGCTTTCTAAACAAACTGAAACTATTAGTAAAGAAGTTTATAATGAGCTTTCATGAAATTTTGCAAAATTATAGAAACACTTGATTTCTCTTAAACTTGCTTTACAACAATGTCAAGAAAAAATGAAAAATAACACAGTTTGCAAAGAAAAAGTGTCAACTGTATTTCTAAAAGAACTTGAACAATATTTCAAAATACAAGATTTGAATGCTCAATTGCAAGACAAGAACATTGCTATAAGTGAGTTAAAGAAACTCATTGATAAATGCAAAGTCAAATTTGTGGAAACTAAATTTGATAAACCATCTATTGTTCGACAACCAAATGCTCAAAGGATTCCAAAACCATTAGTTTTACGCAAACCGACTCCTTTTTCAAAATCTCTTGAGAGGAAATGTTTTTCAGAGACAAAACCGGTTACCAGAACTAATGTGTCAGAGGGTTTATCAAAATCAGTCACTTTACAGAGTTTACCCCAAACAGCAAGACAAGTTGTACGAAACACAAATGTGATAAACTAGAGCACCTCAGTTGCATCAAACTTCTAGGAATACTAATTCTCGCGTGTCTACCTCTACAAGAGTAATTCACCAAACTAATGTTAGCAGACCACAGCTTAGGGGCACTCAAATGAAAGATAAGGTTGTGCCAAACAATAGTCAAGTGAAGTTTAAGAAGACTAAAGTAGAAGACCATCATAGGATTTCTAGTATTTCTAATAAAACAAAGTCTGTAACTGCGTGTAATGACAGTTTAAAATCTAGAACTACGAATGTTAATGTTGTTTGTGCTACTTGTGGAAAATGTGTGTTTAATTCAAATCGTGATGCTTGTGTTTCTAAATTTATCCATGACGTGAATGCTAGAACTAAGAAGCCTAAAGTAGTGCCTATTAGTACTAGAAAACCTAAAAGTCAAGCGAACAAATCTGTTGCAACACCCCCTAAGAAAATAGTTGCATTAGAATCCACTATCCAAATATCTAAGAGTTACTATAGGATGCTTTATGAGAAAACTAGTAAGGCATGGAAATGGTGGATAGTACAACAATGCTCATCAGGATATAAATGGGTTCCTAAAACAAAAATAAAATGGGTACCTAAAATTAAGAATGAAAATGTGAAAAAGCAATTTAGCTTGGCCATAGATAATGTATCTAGGATAACTAATGTCTTGAAACTCATAAATACTTTAGGATCCAATTTGTCAAGTGTTCCATCGTCCTCTAATTCTCTTGCAAATTGTTCAACTCATCTGATTCATTGTCGACTCTAGATGCACAAAGCATATGACGGGCAATCTAAAGCTATTGTGCAATTTTGTTAAATATCGGGTTACCGTTCGTTTTGGCAATGATCAATTTGCTCTAATTCTTGGCTATATAGATTTGGTTCAAGGAAATATCACGATCAACAAGATTTATTATGTTGAAGGCCACAATTACAATCTCTTCTTGGTTGGTTAATTTTGTGATGCGGATTTGAAGGTTGCTTTTCGAAAATCTACTTGTTTTGTTAGAGATCTTCAGGGAAATAATTTACTCACTAGTAATCATGGATCTGATCTCTTTACAATTTCTCTTTAAGAAATGACTTCATCAACTCCAATCGGTTTTATGGCTAAAGCCTCACCAACTCAAGCATGGTTATGGCATCGAAGACTTTCTCATCTTAACTTCGACTACATCAACTTGCTTTCAAAGAAGGATATCGTGATTAGTTTAACTAAGTTAAAATATGTCAAGGATCAACTATGTTCTTCTTGTGAAGTGAGTAAAGCAAAAAGAAGCTCATTCAAGACTAAGGCCATTCCAAGTTCGAAAGGAAGGCTAAATCTGCTTCATATGGACTTATACGGTCAAATGCAGGTTGAAAGCATAAATGGGAAGAAATATATTCTGGTAATTGTTGACGACTATTCCAGATACACTTGGACTCTATTTCTAAGATCCAAGGATGAAACACCAGAAGTTCTAAAATATTTTCTCAAGATGATTCAACGCAATCTTCAAGCTCAAGTGATTACTGTTCGAACTGACACATGCACATAGTTCTTAAACAAGATACTCCATGCATATTTCAAAGAAGAATGAATTGAGCATCAAAAATCTACTCCTCGAACACCTTAATAGAATGGAGTTGTCAAAAGATGAAACCATACTCTGGTTGAGACTACTCGAATGATGCTTTCTACTTTTATTCTTCCTTTGTTCTTTTAGGATGAAGCTATTGCAACCGCATGCTATACTCAGAACCGATCAATCATAATCCCAACACATGAGAAAACTGCATATCACATCATCAATGACAGGAAACCTTCAATTAGATACCTTTACATCTTTGGTTGCACTGTTACTTAACCAGAGACGGTGAAAATCTTGACAAGATGAAAGGAAAAGGGGATCTGTGCATTCTGGTGGGATACTTCACTCAGTCTAAGGGATATAGAGTTTACAACAAGATAACCTGATTGATAGTTGAATCCATACACATTAAGTTTGATGAAATCAAAGAGATGACTGAGACATCTATTGATAATAACACTTTAGGCCTCGTTCTTCAACGATAAAAGGCATCAGATTATGACAACTCTGGCCCCGCGCCCAAACTACAAAATGTTTCTCCATCAGCAGATACAACAGCTTCATCACAACAAGAGTTAGATCTTCTATTCGGTCCTTTGTATGATGAATTTTTCACTACAGGTACTTCAAGTGTCAAAAAGTCTTCTTCTCCCACTGATAATTCTAAACAACAAGACAAACCACCTACAATGAATATTTAACCTACAATAGAACCAATAACTCCAACTACATCTGTTCATGCTGAGGAAAATGTTATCCCACTAGTTATCCATACACAACTATAATAAGCACACCAAATAAGCATAATAAGCCGAATTAAATAAGAAGAAAAGAGAGATTAGGAAAAGGTAGAATATTAGATTAAGAGAGATAGATGGTGGATCTTTTAAACATGTGAAAGCACACACACAAATGACTAACCTCCTCTCCATGTGTGGAGAGGGTTCCTTTTATACCCTTAGCCTTCTAGTTGGCACATTGGCTTTCTAAATGGGCCGGGCTTGGCTTAACTTGGGCTTTAAACCTGAAACACGAACAACATTAGATTACAATCCAAGCCCGTTAATACCCGACTAGCCTATTACATTACAAGACCTAATTTGAGTTAATAATACCAATAATGTTGAGGTCTTCTTTTATCTCCCCAATGTTGACGTTCTTTATGGGGGTTATCTTGATTTGACTTTATCTTCCTCGATGTTGAAGATATGACGTTTGATCTTGCCTTCTTTGTTTGTCTTGGTCTTTTACTTGTTTGTAATGGCTTTTGTTTTATTCATGCTTCGTAATCTCTGATCTTGTGCTTATATTTTTTGACTTTTTGAGTTCTTGAAGATTTTATCTTGCATCTCTCCTTGACCTTGAATCCATTTGATTTGACTTTCTTGATATCAACATGTGTGCTCTTGAGCCGACTACTCATGCTTGTCGCATTTCTTGTTTGACCTTATTTATTCATAAAGCTGTACAATCTCCCAAAAAAATACGATTCTTGATTTGACTTTGAAGATCTTTAAGGAAGTTTAGGATCAACAATCTTGATGCTAAATGATTGACTTTTAGAGCTCGAGTATGAGTATGTGGTAATGAATCCGACTTCGCTGGTACATGGTTGCAACACCGACGATTGAATATGCATTTAAAAGGTTAGTGATAAACAACAGATATGGACGAAAGTGTCTTTGTCACTTCGTCGAATACGGTTTCAATAACCACGGTTCCCTATTAATCAGTATAAATACTGCCTGTGATCAGATAGAAATCATATGAATCTTCTTGACAAGGTTTTGCAGCTGTACTAGCCGTTCTCGTTACCAGAGCGTCTCAAAGTAGACAACACGGTAAGAGTGAATCAGATAGTTACTATAATTCTGATTAAACCGTCAATTCGTTATATTGGAACAAGTTTGATTCACATAGAATTGTACCATTGTTTCTTCTAGTTGGCACAAGTTTGATTCATATATAATCGCGCAAGTCACCTGCCAAGAGCTTGTTTGATGTTGGCTCAAGCAGGATTTCCATCTTCATTGTGAATACTTAAGTATCACTCGGATGTTCTGGCAAGATCTCAAGGATAATGCGTAGGACTCTTTGTTACATCTTGTGAACTTTATGGTGTTCAACAAGTGTATTTTGACATTGTGTCCTAATGAGATTTATAATGTGATCTCTTCTAGCTCTAGACTCGATTTGTACACTTTGGTTTTAGTAATCGGAGGCTAGAGCAGACTGCCACCTATTCAATATCAACAATCTCGGAGTGAGATGTCAATAGATAACGTGTGTATCTCTGTGACAAATGAGACAAGTTTCTTTTGAGAGAAACTCGAATGGCTGGGAAGGGTTATGCATTACATCACTGGGTCCATGACGTCTTTCTTCAATATCAACAATCATCTTTGTGATTTTGATAGATTATGTATTGACCCGGTTTCTGCCTAAGGTGTTTGGAGGGCTGCTTTGTTTTCACCCTTTATCCATACATTTCTTTTTAATTCTTCAACCCCTTCAATGCTTACCAAGAAGTCATTACTAACACCTTGTTGTGATTGTTCCAGTGTTAGCTCAATCTTAGTCGGCATTTTTCCCTTATTCTCATTCATCTCCAATCATACTTAAGGACTTCTAATTCT
>BQNB010091285.1:4089-26917 GCA_026074375.1 Tanacetum coccineum
TATCCTATATTTACTGCTTTCATAAAGTCAAACCCTAAACTCTCATTATATTTATATTTATCCCGCCGATTTTATGCTTGGTGTAGTTGTCTTTGTCATTGATTACAGGTTATATTTAATGAGAAGAAGCTTGGAAATTCTTAGGAAGTTTGATTAGACGATTCTTGGAGGACGATTTAACCAGTTATTGCATGTTTCTTCTCCATTATTGAGCAAACCAGGGGAGTACTAGTTTCTTATACTTGTTTTCTTTTCCTTTTATTCGTTTTTACGGGTACTTCTATAGAACATTAGGGACAATGTTCAACCTAAGTGTTGGGGGGAAAGTAAGCCTTAGAAACTATTTCTTCAATTGCCATTTGCTTGTTCCTTAAAATGATGGGTAATATATCAAAACAAAGCATAAAAGGTAATTTTAACCCAAATTTTAAAAAAATTTATGACACATACCGACAAAAACCACGTATTAATAGCGTCTCATGGATAGGAATGTATATGACTAGCACAAAAACCCTCAAAATTCCACCCCAAAAAATGTGAGGTTTGCCTTTAGATCTATAGGAATTCAGGAATCCATTTTTGATAACCAAGATAATTTATACCTTTAGCTTGTTCGATTTAAGGTTCGAATGCAGTCATATGTGTCTATTCTATTGTTACGGATGTGTACATATGGTCTTAGTCGCCTTTTCTGGAGCATTGGTATCGGTATTAAATTATATGAGTGTACCGTTAGTATATTAAATTCTAGAACTTGTTTTTGTGATGCATCCCAAGACCGCATAGTGAGTATTAGGATTTGCTAGATAAGAAGCACTAGAATTAACCCATGTTTAAAACCTGTAATTGTTATTATAGTCACCTCGATCATGTAACTATACCACACCCTTGCCATGCACTCATTTTTAGTGCAGGATACCCCTAGTACAACCCTCCGAGCCTATCCTTATTCACAGTTATCATAATTTTCTGGTTAATCCGGACTATTAATGAAGAGCATTATCACCCTTGAACCAATTGTTAAACCCAAATCACCTTAGCCTACCTTGTATGTACTCGCTTTTAGTACATTATTATTTTAACCCAAGTTAATTATTGAGTACACGGTTGCTAAGTCCTTATCCATGTAAATACAGATTTTGGACGATTGGGATTCATGGTATTATTTATCTTATGAATAATTGGGAAGAAGTAACTTATTACCCCCAATAGAGCTCAATAAGCTCCATGTTACGTTGATCCGCCTCAATTCGGGTCATTAGTTAGATTGTAATTATCAAGTATGTAAAAGTTCAAGTGTAGGGGTGCATCTTTAAACCCCCATGATGTATTATATATTTAAGCAATGGCAGAGCAAAAGTGTATGAAAAAAAGAATGTATATAAAAAAGAGTGATGAAAAATATATGGGCTGCCATTTGCTTATGTTATGTTTACCATAGAGTCAAGAAAAGAAAAATAAAGAGATGGATTTAGAGTTCTGTAAAGTTTGTATATCTTTTCTGAGTCTTTGGCTTAGCAACCAAACCAACGTGTATTCTTATAAATTATTAGCTAATCCTTCCACTCCAAATTCACCCAAAAGTCACTCCCCAAATGTATCACATCCATTTCTGTTTCCGTTAATGTTATCTTACACCTACACCCCACAACCCTTTAAAAGACCTCTTTGATATTAATGATTAATACTTGCGCCCAGTGGTGGAGGTTTGATCGTTTACCAAGCCTATGGTAATTTATATGCTATGGCAGGTAATGAGTGTTAATTTTCTGTTTTCCATAGTTGTTATAATTTATTATACACCCGAATGAAAGAGAGAATCCCAAACACTTATGTGAGGTGCTAGTATATGTTTTCCGTGCTTTTAACTACGAGGTCTAGAAGGTTTTGTTGTAAAATGCTTTTAAAGAGTAGGTTAAATGACCCTAATATTGCTATTGTCTAGGTAGAAAAGCCTATTTGCTTGAGGACAATCAAATCCTTAGTGTAGGGGTATTTGATGAGGTGTCATTTTATATACTATTTCAGGGTTATTTAACCCGTTAAATCATGCAAATATGCCCAGATTATGTGCTTAATCATTTGTTTTTAGGTTTTTAGCACTTGGATGGCATTTGGAAGAAATACAGGTGACTTGGGCTCATTTGGAGAAGAAACGGACGAGACTACGGACCTACACCAAATCTCTTGAAGAAATACGCTCACAGAGTATGGAGACAGCGTCTTATGTATAAAGTGACGCCGTCGCGATCTTTCTAGTGACGGCGTCAGAGAATTGACGACGGCATCAGGTTGCAACTGACTTAAATCAGACCTAGAAGATTCTTACTTGTGACGGCATCGCGACTATAACTGGACGTCATCACAGTGATTTCTCTATATATACAAAACCAAAATTAGCGTTTTAAGTGTGTAACTTTATATAACTTTTGGGGAGCCAAACCCTAAGTATTTTGTCAGCTTTTAGGCCGTCTTTAAGGCTTAAAAACCCTATTGTGACTGATCTTAATCCATGTTTTAATCAAGTAAGATTATTTATCTTTAATCATTTAATATGTCTATGTGTTGTTTAATTGATCAATATTCTTGATTTCTTTATAACATGTTAGGCTAAACCCTCCCTTGTATTTACTTATGATTGCATGAAAGTTGGATTATAGGTCCTTTTACTGTTGCTTCTTGTGATGAATGTGCGCGTTAGGCTTTAGAAAATTGGCCATAAGATATTAAATTAGCATAGACGTCTAGGGAAACGTGAGAAGTGTAGAAAGGATACCATCTAGTAACAGTCTTCATACTACCTTACCCATAATATGGTTGATCCTTCTTAAGATATTTCAGTTGCATTTAATTTAGTCTTAGGGGCCTAGTAATAGTCTTCATACTACCTTACTTGTGTGTTGCCTTAACGGAATATTAAATAGACGACGGGTTCGTGTAATTCGTTCATGACTTAGGAAATACTTACACAGATCATCACGAGTGTGACAATGCAACAGGATCAGGAGAAGCAATCTAATTAGTAATTCATGGTTAAGTAAATACATTATCTTATCATAAAGTTATCACAAGTAGTATAGATTATAATTAGTTTAATTAATTAGTTAATAAACTAACCTCTCAAACCCATGATTTTACCTGCTTTCTATAAAATATAAAAATACAAAAATAATCTCCTTTCAATCCCGTAGATCTTGGCTAAGCCCTTTTCGAGCCTTCCCAACCTATTCCCCTAGAGAACGATAACAACCCCTGAGTCTTGCCTATACTACGCTACAACGATTAGGTACACTGCCTAGGGAGTTGTAAAACTTCATGTAGAGTTCTTTACGACAAACACACACATCACACCTTCTCTTGACATAGATCTTAAAAGGCCACATACATCAGTGTGTATAAGTCCTAATAGTTCTTTAGCTCTTTCCACTTATTTTGGAAAAGGCTTACATGCCATCTTTTCAGATATACAAGATTTGCATTTGTTAAAAGATTTGTCGTCAGTGGGTTGCAAGATCCCATCACGTTAAAGGTTTTCAATGCGTTTCTGGTTTATATGAACAATACGACAATGCCAAATATAAGTAGAAGTTTTTGGCGCCGTTGCGTGGGGAATAGTTAGGTTTCGAACTTAGTTTATCTTAGTTCTACTCGCTTGAATCCCTTCAAGTGAGATTTTATTTTCGTTAAATTAGCTTTCTCGTAGTCTATCTTTTCTTCGTGTTATTTGTTTCGCAAATCATTCTCGTCAACCATCATGGGAGATGCGAATCCTATCCGTACTCTTGGAGACTACTTTAAACCTAGCCATGAGGGCTACAGAAACACCATTGAACTCCCTGAAGGGTACAATGTTCTACCTCTTCAATCTGATACCATTCGGTTGGTGCAAAACAGATGCTCATTCCACAGACTTTGATCTGAGGATCCAAACCAACACCTCAAGGATTTCTTAAAACTTGTGGACTCACTTGACCTTGACAGAGAAAATAGGGAAAGAACGCGTCTGCGTTTATTTTAATTTTCCCTTCGCGATCAAGCTAGCAATTAGATTAAACGTCTTCTTGCAGGATCCATCTCCATATGGAAGGATCTTACTACTCGTTTCCTTGCTCAATTATTTTCACCGGGAAGGACCGTAAAACTCCGCAATGATATCATGATGTTCCAACAACATCAAGGAGAATCTCTCTCAGAAGCATGGACTCGTTTCAAGGACTTACTCCAAAAAGTCCCTCATCATGGCGTCAACCTTTGGCTCCAAGTCCAAATCTTTTATGACTATGTCACTCCCGCCACAAGACGAACCATTGACCAATCAGACGGTGGTAAGCTTCGTGATCAAAACGCCAAAGAATCCTGGGCATTATTAGAGGATCTTACCCTCTATGACAACGAAAGTTAGAATGACCTAAGGTATTTTGCTAAGCCGGTCAAGGTAATCTCTTTGCCTCAAGATGTCCTGAGTACATCCCATCGCCGTCTCATCGAGCTCGAACATCAAGTCCAATGCTTGATGGAAGCCTACATTGCTCCTAAGCAACCTACTCAAGTAAACAAGATCGCTTCTTCATGCGAGATCTATAGTGGTCCCTACGATACTCAGTACTGCATGGAAAATCCTAAGTAAGCTTTTGTTGAATATGCATCCTCGTGTACCGACGAAGCGGGAGGTAAGTGGTACACTTTCAAGCCCGAGCAAAACAATCTTGGTGACACCTATAATCCGTCATGGAAAAGTCACCCAAACCTTAGGTGGAGACAACCCCAAAATTCCTAAAAAAAAGTTTCAAATCCACCTAACCAGTTTCAATCCAACGGTTTGATCCCGAACCGTTCCTTCAACAACAATCCTCAAAGTTTTAACAAATAATCAAATCTCGAAGGATTGGTGACCAACTTCATGGCATCTCAAGACACTAGATTATCTAAGTTTGAAGCCGATTTCAAACAACAACAAAGCGAGATGACCAACAAAATTGACACAGTATTAAAGGCCATCACTGATCGAATGGTCGGAGCACTTCCTAGTGACATGGTTAATGTAACACCCCCAAAAATGGTTCACAGCGGAATATGTTTCCAGGAGCGTTACTTCATAATACCATTGCTCAAGTCATGAGAGAACAACCTCTAACTGTGTCGTTTGAAAAGAAATCTTGAATTATTTAGACTCCAATGCACATCACATAAGCCAAGCGTCTAATTCACCTAAGAATAACATGCTTAAAAAGTGTCAACATAAAGTTGGTGAGTTCATAAGTTTGTTTAAGAATAAATTTTGAACCAAAGTTTTGTAAAGTATGTATGACTGTTTCAATCCTTGTATGTTCCCCAAAATATATGTATCAATGTTATAAATCAAAGAGTTATAAAGTATGCATGACCATTTCAATCCCCAAATAGTCACAAAAACATATGTATGAATGTTATAAACCAAAGAGTTGTAAAGTATGCATGACCATTTCAATCCCCAAATAGTTACAAAAAGTTAAGTATAGTTGGACCCCTATTGTTCAAAGTATGTATTGCCACTTTATTCAAGGCAACGTAAATATTCTTGTGTGTATAAAACAATGATTACGATTATTCTAAGTTCATGAAGCTGTTGTGTAGACTCGTATATATGCCACTTTATTCAAGGCACCGTAATTGTTCGTGTTCGTGTAAATGTTGTGCTCTGACATGCTAGCTAATCACCCGAATGGGGCTGTCACACCATAATAGATCTATTTTATAACATTCGCGCTTACCCTCCAAGTAATTCACAGTTCAATCCGCTTAAGCTAATCCGTAATCATTTGGGTAAAAGTAAAGTAATGTCCTTGTTTTCAAAAATAAAGTGAAACAAGCAATGTATTTCGTCCAAAAATAAGTAATTAAGTATGTAGACCAGTTGTAAAACGAATTGTAAATGCACATGTAATAAATTCAAACCCATCATGTAAATGAAGTTGGTAACAAGCATGTTCTCACCCCAAAAATTGTAAAATATATGCAAAACAGTAAAACATGAGGATATAAACTCACCTTGAGTGAATGGATAACAAGTATATCAGAAAATGCGTCACGTAAGTGTCTGAATGCAACCTAATTAAGTATAGGTCGTATGAGTACTAAGTACTTTGAATAACTAAGACCATATATAATTCTATATAGCTACATCACCATCTAATTGTATTTGTGAAATCATATTTATAAAGTAAAAACGTTTATAAATATCTCTTTAGTAAAAACGGCGTAACTTTCTCGTTTTAAGTCCGTTTCGTACGTTTCTTATGTCCACGCTTTCATATTAAGATGAGGTATCAAAATATTACATTTTCATATTTTCAACCCACTGGTTAACTGTACTTTTTACTGTTCATACGCTTTTATAATTATCGTAAACCTCATAAAAGTCATCTTATTCGTTTTAACTTTGATTTTAGTAATTCTTTCGAGCACGTCTTCGTAATAAAAAAATTTATCTAACTAATGTATTTTTCAAAAATATATCTGAGATGAATAGTGATTTTTACTATTCATAGTTTATAAAATTATTTTTATAAACTTTAATTATCGCAAACATGAGAAATCCATAACTCCTTCGTTATTGATCAAAAAATTATGATTCTTAATGTTTTGGAATCCTAAAAATATGTACTTTCTGAGAAAAATAACCAATCATTTATATCAGAGGTGAATTGTAATAAGTTTTTATAAAATTTCTTTTATAAAAGCGTTTATTATCGTATAACTTGCAAATGTCGTATCTCCTTCGTTATAAATCAGTTTTTCGAGTTCTCTACATGCCTACGATCCTTGTAACATGTAGTATTTTATAAAAATATAAAATAAATACATTATTTTTTGAATTTGATCAGACCCTTGAAGATTTTTACATAAAATGTGTTTAAACTTGTTTTTATAGGTTTTTAGCTTAGTACACTTGTTACAAGTCCTCTACAACACAATATATCACATGTCTCATATGGATTAGGTCTTTTAGTCCATTACTTGTCCAAGTATTTTCCATGATAACAAGATCTCACAACACTTTTACTTATAAACTTAATAAGAAACTTTTTAAATCATTAACTTATATATACTTTTTATAGGTAAATCAACACTTGAATAATACTTATACTCCCATTATAACATGTCCTCAACATCAATATAACATATGACAAAGTTCTTCAAACCATGAACAAGTGTAAAAATCCATTTTACTTGTTAATAAGTTTCCTAGATGGTGACTAACTATACAAACATCATATATGCATAAAATCACAAATGTAAAGAGATTAGGGTTTTTAGATAACCTTAGTATGATGTATGGTGATGAACAACAAGATCTAAACCCTAGTTTAGATATTATACCCAAGCTTTCAATACTTAGAAAACCCTAAATCCAAAGAAACCCTAATCTTGATTCCTTGCTTGCTTAACCCTTTTAAACTCTAAACTAAACCATCAAACATTCTTGTAATACCTTAAATATGTTGCTAAAACACTTGTATATGTTGTAAATAAAATTTTATGGATTATGTGTATGTGTTTGTGTTTGGCCGTGGGTTATAAGGCACAAAAAGGGAGAGGATTTTGCTAGACTTTGCTAAGTGAAAAGATACAAGTGAAATGCTAGGAATAGGATCACTTAAATACTAGAAATATCTAGGAACAAGATCCATAGAATTAGGGAAAATGGGATGGGCTTGTGTAAGAATGGTATGGAGTTTGCTTGATGTAAGAATAGTTGGTATGGTGTAAGAGAGTTTGCTTGAAAGCTTATACAACATGTGTGATATTTAGAACAAGTTAAAATAAATATCTTCCTTATGTATTTATCCCTATATCCGGCCATATATACTTATAAATAAGGAATTGGTATAATTTTTGAGTATTGGGTATAATTGTGGGTATTTGTTGAAGCGTAGATGAGTTTTGGTGGTTCCGTGAATGCCTAAACGTATTTTGTCGCGAAACGTAAACACTTTACGTAACCAATAAAAATAAAATGTGCAAAGTTAATAATTATCCTCTAAATAATTATCTAACACTTGCTTGACGTAAACATTTAATTGTCTGATATCCGTTTACGTTGGTTGTTGATTTTTAGTTTATGCGATTTAACTTAACGATTAAAATTAAAAGCAAACGCGTAGAAGTTTAAAATAAATAGTTGAATATTTATTGACGTAACAAATGTGAAAAATGTGAATTGTTACATCTGCGATTTATGTAATTACATTATTCTGCGGTTTATGTTAGAGGGTTGTTTCTGCGATTTATGTCATTTTATGAAACAAATCGCTGCCTAATTTTTCTTAAGCCTGCAGAATAAGTCAAGCTTTAATCCTGTGAAATAAGTAAAAGGAAATTCATGCGGAATATGTTATCCTGCGGAATATGTTATCCTACGGAATATGTTATCCTGCGGAATATGTTATCTTGCGGAATATGTTATCCTGCAGAATATGTTATCCTGCAAAATATGTTTATGATTAAACCTGCGGAATATGTCAACATGGTCATCCTGTGGAATAAGTTTTTCTGCGGAATATGTAAAATGTTAATCCTACGAAATATGTCAACACTTTGTAAAATCCCGTAAAATAAGATTTTTATCTTACGGTTTTAGGTCGATCTGCGCATCAGATGGGCATGTGACCGACTTTGGGCATATGATCGAATTTGGGAATCTAATAATCAAAACAAAAACACCAAAGCAAACACAACACTTAATGCTAAAACGATCCTTATCAAAATTCGCCTTCACTCTAAATGGCTATTATTGTGTTTTTATGACTACAGGGTTCTTGTTCGATGTTACTTATTTAGGATTGAAGTAGGATTTCTCAGGGAGTGTACTTATTTCGTCTTCGATTACTTCTACCTTTACAATGAAGATGACGTATTCAGGCATATACAGTTTGTGATGAAGACTTGATTTATCTAGTTATACCTGATGTAAGGAGTTACATTGTAGTACTCACGGGTTATAGCTATCACTTTAAGGAGTTACATTGTAGTACTCAGTGACTCACGTAGTTGAGGAGTTTTCAAGAGGTGTTGAATTTTTTATATACTTTTGGGTGAGTATATGGTACTTAGAGATTTGTCGCTGCACCAATCTTCGTCACACAGATAATACAAGATTAAGTCATAAGTGTGGGATTTTGCTTCATTCTCGGGTTCGTTTCATCGGGTTGTCTTCATTAGCGTCATTAGTATTAACCGACAGAATAGATAAGGAGATTTAGATTGGGTTGATCAAGAGAGATTTGTAAAGAGAGTAATTTTTGACATCTTCTCACAGTGTATTGCTTATGCAATCACAGGTTATGATGCTAAGTAAGAAGTTCCAGTTGGGATATGATGTACACATAAGTATGATGATTCCTTTAGATGTCATCATCATGGAGGGAGAAATGTGTACATAAAGGACGCACAACAAGTTCACTTGATCGGGCTTTATAATATATGTCGGAGGTTAGTCCACAGAGATGATTAGTGCTTCAACTTGTTACTTTGATGTTATCGTTTCGACTTCTGTGTTTGAGGAACAAATTGCTTACACTCGGGACTTAGTTGACTTTGGTGTAGCAATTCATACCATCACTTTCCTGGAGGGAGAAAAGTGCATTTCTGGGTCTTAATTGATTTTGGTGCTACGTTTCGACTTCGTTGAAAGGGATAAAGTGTGTACTTCAGGTTTTTAGGCTGAATTCAACAAGACTGGGATGCTTCCTAAGTGAGACGATGTTGATGATATCATCCCTCCCACAGAGTATACTAAATGAGAAAGGAGGTCCTTGAAAAGACTAGTGTATTAATTCTTATCAGTCGCAGGGGTGTCTGTTTGGGAGGGAGCTGAAGATTACAGTGTGTTTGTCTACAAGCTGAAGAAATAAAGCTAGAGTATTCAAGAAGATCAAGGTCATTAAAGACAATCTCAAGGAATACTAGACTTCATTCTTATCATTTTACTTTATTTTTTCTTGTAGGAAATATTGTAACCAATTCACGTGTGACACCATCTTGGAGGGAGATTGTTAGCCTTACAATTTTGTAAAGCTGGCGTCTTACACGTGAATTGGATTAGATTCTAACATTGCATATCACGCAGGGGTTATTTATGTAAGCTAGGAATAGTTTGCTTTTTCTTTCTAGTATAAATACCCCTCATGGCTCTCCATGAGGGGTGTTGGTGAAATCATTTGTGTATCTTTTTCATTCTCAAGCTAATAAACACATAGTATTTTCTCCACCCTATCTTTACTTTCTCTCACTAGAAACACCATGTCTTATCTTGTTTACTTTGATCAAACCCGTCCCCTTAAAAAGGTAATCATGAGTCCTACACAGTTCCCGAGGCAATAATGAGAAATTGGTTGCCGTCACACCAATGAACAAAAATAGGCAAGTCACTTTTGCAAAGACTAGTGCCACATCTGAAAATAACACACAAAATGAATAGATCCACACAAAACTCAGACCACTAACAAACCTTTTGTGTCCTCTACAAGCGTACATAATTCTACTACGGCCAGCGGATCAATGCCTAGAAATAATACAAGGAACAATAGGATCCAGCAACCATCAAGTAGCAAACAGAAATATCAGAAAGTAGATGCCCACCCTAGGATTGTTCAGTCTAGTCTAAATAAGAAGAATCGTACCTCTAAATCTGTATGTTCTACATGCAAAAAATGCTTAGTCGATGCAAATCAAGATATATGTGTGGTGGATTATTTGAATGATGTGAATGCACGTGTTAGAAATAAGTCTATTAAGAGCCTTCATAAAAAGTGTTAACTTATCAAATCATACGAAAATAAAGAAGAATCTAGAGAGATAAAGAGTTAGAGAGAGAAAGAGTAAAAAGAAAAGTGGAAGGCTTTCATATAAGAAAGAAATGAGAACCAACACCCTCCTAACATGCTAGGAGGGTGGTATTTATACCCTAAGAGGATATTTGCCACTTGGGCTTACATTGGGCCTTAATGAGCCGAAACTAACAACTTAAATAGGCTTTAGCCTGATAACTAGGCCCAATTAGCTTAGATTAATTCCCATAAACTACATTTTCCTATACAAGGCTCAAAAATATTTAATGACCATCACTTTACTAAAAACGAGGCTAACAATCTCCCCCTAAGGGGTGGTCATTGCACTTGGGGCTTCACTTCTCGTAACGTCAAATCTTGGAGCCTTGTATGCTTGGGATTCTTTTGAAGTTCCTTTTGCATGCTTGTGATCTTGGATCTTGATCTTTGACTTGATATCTTTTAACTTTAAACTTGATATCTTGATATTTAGCCTTGAGATAATCTTGGATATTTCTTGACTGGAACACTTCTTAACCAACATACTCATCCTTTGACATCACTTGAAGGCTGATAATCTTCCTCGCCATAGACCTTGTGACTTGATCTATTTGAAATCATATACTTGACGTTCTTTGAGGAAGTTCTTGTTTATCAGAGCTTGCGGAAGTGTATCTTTGAAATTCACAGCTATCTTTAAGTTTTAATTAATGTCGTTGAATGTATCCTTGAACTTTGAGAATGAGTATGTGGCCTTGACTGCGGCTCAACTGGAATATGGTGGAAACGCCATCAACTTGTCCTACATGTTTAAGTTAGGACGAATATGTCTTTGTCATTTCATCGGATATAGTTTCAATAACCACGATTCCCTGTTAATCAGTATAAATACTACCTGTGATCAGGTAGAATTCAAAAGAATCTCCTTGACAGGGTGTCGCAGCTGCACTAGCCGTTCTTGTTATCGGAGCGTCTTAAAGCAGATAACACGGTAAGAGTGAATCTGTGAGTTAGTGTCTCACTGATTGAGTCGTCAATGCATGTTCAGTCTTCCCATGCCCAGATGCTCTTTTGAGGCTGCCACAATGGACATGAGATTGAAAACTTGTTTGAAAATCAGTCGACATGTTGATGAATAAAGATTTTTAAACATATCGAAAGTTTTATGTTTTCAAAAAAAAATCCATCAAATCTCATTAATACACACAGATTATATTTGCGTCTGTGTTGGACTCTTATACAACTTGTGTTTTTGATGATGAATAACAAATGTATATGGAATTGTGTCCTTGTGAGATTTATTGATTGATCTCGATGGCTCTAGACTCTATAAGTGCACTTTGTTATTTGGTGATCGGAAGCTAGAGCGGACTGCCACCTTTTCAATATCTACTATCTCGGAGTGAGAAAGTCGATAGAAACATGTTGTACGTCGTGAGAAATGAAACAAACTTATTTTAAGATAAGCCTGAGTAGCTGGGATGGGTTGTGCTTTGCATCACTGGTTCCATGATGACTTGTCTTCAATACCAGAATCATCTTTGTGATTACCAATAGATTATGCATTGACCCGGTTTCTGCTTAAGGTTGTATATATGGCTTCTTTCTTTACACCCTTTATCCTTACGATTCTTTTACATTCTTTAACCCCTTCAATGTTATTCTAATGCGTCCTTGTTATCACCATATTGGGTTTGTTCCAATTCTTTTTCATTCTTTAACCCCTTCAATGTTATTCTAATGCGTCCTTGTTATCACCATATTGGGTTTGTTCCAGTGATAACTCATGCCTTGGATAACATTCTTCCCAATCTCACTTTACTCCTTTTTTTAATCATACCTAAAGACTTCTACTCTGTCTATTAGAGTGTCCATGGGTAGATCCCTTCGGTTCTGGCTGGATCATGGAACAAAATACCTATTCTTAACCGCCTTATAACATCGTAAGAAACAACAGTTGGTCTGTCTTTGGTATTTCTATAGTAGTCATAAAACCATTGAAAAAACAATCAACGTGTTTGTGAAATCATTTATTACACATTGAAAGTTTTCTATATCACCAAAAAGTTCCCCCTACACATATGCATCATAGTATGAAATAGTTTTGCACATGCGAGGTCGAGAAAGAACTTATAATCAAGAGATCTTATCCATATTAAGCCTTATTAATCACATTTTAATCACTATTCTCCCCTCAAAAATTGTATATGTGGTGACAATTTTTGATTTAACAAGTAAATTAAAATACAAGTTAATGTATGTTGATCCACTTTTAGACTAACCAAACAATGGGAGACAATGTAGCATGCTAGATGAACTAATATCAAAATTTATACTCCCCGTCAATAGTGTATTAGAGTGAAAAACTTGGAGTGGGAGTTGGTTGAGCACACAATTTTAAAAGAATTTGAACATTTCTTTTGAAAATTTCTTGAAATATTATGCTCAGCAGGAAAATGATTTATAATTTATCTTATGAAGTATCATTTTCTTAGTGCTTCTCTTGAGCATTCAAAACTTTGAATGTTTATATGACTTTGCTCAAGACCGAGAAGATGTGAACTTCCCGTTGTTTAGGAATAATGTGCATAAATGAACATTTTCTTTTATTTAGAGTCCGAGTCCTAAGCTGATATTTACTTAGAAGTCATAGAGAAAATTTGAAGGCGCATATTTTGAAAACTTTTGAAACTCTCGCTCGATACACCCGTGTTAATATTAATGAACATTTTTAGGTGTGTAAATGTTATCGATTTACGAGAGACATGTCGGAGAAGATTATTTTTGGTATTTATGAATTTTCAATTTTGTATTTTGCTTTTATAGGTTTTATATTTTTATATTTGTTTTTGATAGATATATACAAAGATTTACTGTGATTTTGCAAGGCGTTCAAGATCTGATGGAGACAACTACCGCCTTCCAAGGCGAACGAACCAAATTAATTAATCCTCACTTAGAAAAGGGATTTGGTAAAGAGGTCGGCCAATTGGTAATCAGTCTTGACAAAATATAGTTCAATCGTACCCTTTTCCACGTGCTCCTTTATGAAATGGTAGCGGACAACGATGTGTGTGGTTCTTGAGAGTTGGACCGGGTTGTAGTGACGTACAGTGTCCGTATCCAAAGGACTTGGGCACAACAAGCAGATAGAGACACATTTTATGCTTCCGCGATTGACAGAGTGACGCACAGTCTGTTGGGGTTTTTTTTTCGAGGACCAGCTCACCAGCTTTTCACTAGGAATGAGTTCCACCAAAAGTACCTTGAAGGTGTCTCGACACATCCGCATAATCAACATCTGAAATCCAGTTAGTTCATAACCAGAATCCTTCGTATACCAGAGACCTATGTTGACGGTTCCCTGGAGGTAAAGAAAGATCTTTTTAACCTCTTTGAGGTGCTTCTCGGTTAGTTGGGACTGGTACCGAGCACATAAACAAGTAGCTTGTATAATGTCCGGTCTGGTTGACGTAAGATACATTAGGGGAACCACATCAGGCTTCGATATTTCATTGCATCGTCTAGAGTCTCCATTTTGATCTAGGTCAAGCTTATCTTTGATCTTCATTAGTATACTAATGGGATCATAAGTTTCCATTCTATATTTTTTAAGGATTTCTAACACGTAGTTGGACTGGTTTATAAAGATGCCACAGGGGGATTGGTTAATTTGTAAACAAAGGAAAAATGTCATTTCCCCCATCATTGAAATTTCAAAGCAGCTTTTCACAAGGTCAGAAAATAATTAGGTATATCTAGGGTTTGTAGAACCAAAGATAATATCATCTACATAGACATGTACCACTAAGATGTCGTCGTCAAAGCGTCTTATAAACCGCGTTGGATCAATGGTTCCTTTGTTGAAGTGATTCTGTAGGTGAAACTTTGACAATTCGTCATTTCATACCCTAGGTGCTTGCTTTAACCCATAGAGTGCCTTCTTCAGCTTGTAGACATAGCTTGGATGATCAGCATCGGTGAAATCTTTAGGTTGACACACATACACGTCTTCCTTTAATGAACCATGCAAGAAAGTAGTTTTCACATACGATGAACGATTGTGTGCAGCATATGCTAAAAATATCGTGATAACTTCCATCCTAGCAACCAGAGCGAAGGATTCTTCAAAATCTATTCCTTCCTCTTGTCGGTACCCTCTCAAAACTAGACGATCCTTGTTTCTAATGATTGTATTCTCGTCATCATGCTTGTTTTTAAATAACCATTTCAAAGTAAAGGGTTTTATGTTATCCGGTAGAGGAACTAACACCCATACATCAAGCCTTTTGAACTAGAGGAGCTCTTCTTGCATTGAGTCAATCTATGCAGGGTCGGTCATAGCCTCTTTGACATTTTTTGGTTCTATAGTGCTCACAGTCAGAGCGTAGATGCACATTTCACCATCGGTTCGCAACTGATTTCTTGTCAAAACTGGTCATGAGGGTTCTCCTATCACTTGTTCTAGAGGATGATCATTGGTCCACTGATAATCATGTTAGTACGGTTGATAGAATGTATGCATGTTTGACGGATCCACATACTAAGATGATGATTCATCAGAACTTGTGGATGGTGGAGCAAAAGGATTGACAAACGTATTCTCATTGAACATAGCATTTGGAACATTATCAGTAACAGCTTCAGGTTGGAGTTGTGCTTGAGCATCTTGTTGCTGAACATGTTTTATTTGTTGTAGCTCATCAACATCCTATGAAGTGTTTGGAATATCTGCAACTTGTGAGGATGAATTTGTTGGTGTCGGTGTAGTATCTGCTGTTGTGGTATATGCAGTTGGAGTCTGAAGAACCTGAGCTGGTGAAGTAGCAGGATCAGGTCTTGGAGCAACTGATGGTTAACCACTAATATTATCATCATACATAGCTTCGAACAATAAATCCATCTTACATTCAGTTGGTTTTTAAGATGTTTTTATTGACGGAGCATAAGTAAGATCGAGTCCTAAACTGATTTGTCCATAAGTCATTCCTTGAAGCCCGGGTTTTGAACTGTGTTGTTCAAACTCCTTCGCTAAAAGCTCATCAAATGTAACGTTCATCATCTCCATGATTTTCTTTGTCCTTCGGTTGTATACACTGTAAGCACATGAATTAGCAGAATAACCAATGAAGAAGTCGATATCACCTTTCGTACCAAGCTTCCCAATATCTTCACGATCATTCTTAGGATAACAAAGAACCCTGAATAACCAGTTTTCTGTCGTTAATAAGCTTATATAGTGTTTTGTCAAATTGTTGGTGAATGATGGAACATTTTTGAGTGTAGCATGCAGTAGCAATCGCTTCAGCCCATAAGAATAACGGAGCATAAGAAAAAATCAACATAGTTCTGGCAGCCTCCACTAACGTCCAGTTTCTTTGTTCAACAACTTCATTTTGTTGAGGAGTTCTGACAGAAGATGTTTGGTGAGAGATGCCAACATCTTCAAAGTATTCTTTAAGCACTTGATTCTTGAATTATGTGCCATTGTCTGTTCTTATGATGATGACTGGAGCTTGTAGAAGGACTTGAATTTTCTTTAGGAAAGTTTTGATCACTTTTGGTGTTTCATCTTTTGATATAAGAAAGTGGACCCAAGTGTAACGACAGTAGTCATCCACTATCACCAAAACATACCGCTTCCCATTTATACTTTCGACTCTCATTGGCCCATACAAATCCATATAAAGCAGGTGTAGTCTTTGCTTTGAATTTGGAACTGGTTTGGGTTGATGTGGAGCGTTTTTGCTTTTTCCTTGCTCACAAGATGGATAAAGATATTCTTTATGGTATTTGAATTTTAGAAGACCGGTGACGAGATCATTTTTAGCAAGGTTATTTATGGTGTCAAAATTGAGGTGGGATAAACGTTGATGCCATAACCAAGACTTGGTTGATGTAGCATGATCCATAAGACAAATAGGAGATGCAGAGGCCATTTCAAGGAGATTGATGGTGTAAAGGTTTGTTGTTTGATTTCCTTTCAACAAATCAACTCCTTCTAAATTTCTGACAAAACATGTGTTCCTTCTGAAAGCGACCTCTAGATCTGAATCAAAATACTGTCCAACCGAGAATAGATTGTGTCTCAAGCCCTTAACGTAGTAAACCCGTGCAATCAAAATATTCCCCCATTGAAGATCGCCATATCCTAGAATTGCAGCAACATGATCATTCCTAAAGCGAACAGTTCCCATAAACTTCTAGACGAAGTTGATGAGCAGCTTCAGATTCTCGGTCATATGCTTGGAGCAACCCGAGTCGACGCACCATAAACAAATTTGGATAACCTGCGAAGAAAAGAAGCGGAATTTGGAAACCGTTTGATTGTATGTTCCTAAAGGTTAAAATCATTTGCATCATCACACACATAGGTGTTAGACTTACACTCAGAGTCATTGGATTTAATTATTTTTCCACAATGGTAAAAAATTCTTCTAGTTGGTGACCACCTAAGGCAAGTTCTAGATTTACTAGGCTTAGGTGAAGCAAGTCTTGCTTTGGACCCTGACTTCTTAGGTTTCTTGACGTTTGGCATGTATTTCTTATAATTTGCACTATTTGAAACATTTGCACTTTGGTTATCATTACAAGAACTCATACCAGTCGCATAATTAAGCACACATACATCATGATTTGTAGTAATCAAACATTGCTTACACATAGCATAAACAACTACATATTTATCATTCCGAATAGCAAGCTTAATGTTATTACATTCAGATGACATATGTTTCTTATTCTTAGAAAGTAGTAAATTCCTATGGTGTTCTTCTACTTCAACATCTTTATTCTTGACGCAACTACTCTTAGACGCAAAGGTAACCCTATCATTCTTTGTATTGCTCCTAGGTTGTGGCCTTCTAGTCTTAGCAGTGCTGTCTACTCTTGTAGAAGGTAAACCATTTGAGTAAGAATTAACATCTTTCTTAGTGATGACATGAGGTTGTGAAACAGTGATCGGTTTTGTCTTAAAGCTTGCTTTAACTTGTATGTTAGACACATATTTATCTTCCCTATAATTCTTAAGAGGGTTAATCCTAAACATTCATGGGGATATCACATTAGCATTTTTCATAACTTATGATTCTTGAGTGTTTGGTGCCAAGTGTGAAATGACTGGTTTTGACAAAGTTTCTAGAAATGGTGTGACAGAATAGAGTTTTGTTCCCGAAGATGAAGGTGGTTTTCCTAAAATAGATGGTTTTTTAAACTTGGTATTCACACTCATACCTTTCACAGCTTTATGTTGTTCAAAAACCTTATCAAATAACTAGGCTCTTGAATTAGCATTTTCATAAATCGTATCATTTAATTTGTCTAATAAAGAGTCAGTTATGATTTTGGTTTGAGCCCGTTTCACGTTGATAGAGGCAAATAGGTTCTTGTACGTGGTCTTAAGGTGTGCATTCTCTTTTGCGCAATTCAAAACCTAAAACTATAAGGACACGTTCTCATCTTCGAGTTTCTGAGACACAAGGTCAAGGGTATTTGAAGCACATTTAGTGTCAATATTCTTACCCTTGAGATCTCCCAACTGAACTTGCAATCGTTCGATTTAATGTTGCATGTCATTGTAAGCTTTATCATATGAAATTTTTTCATATTTGCATTCTTCACATTTTTTGTACCAATCATTCCTAAGTTTAGCATATTCAGTTTTCTTTTTTAATGATACAGTTTTCAAACCTTTCTATCGTACGTTCAAGCTCAGTTTAGAGATTGGATGTTTCAACAACAGTAGGACGTTCCAAAATCGTGATTTTATCAAGAGATTTGTCAGCTTATTTTGTAAGAGATTTGAAGTCTCAAACATATTTAAATGCCTCTTTCATAAAAAGATTTTTGAAATTTTGAACTCTAGCATCAACTTGGTTAACTATAGGAGCAATTTCATCCTTAATGATCTTGTGAAATTCTTGATAAGCCAAAGACGACCAATTGGTTATGTTTGTATTCATTATATGTTTAAGAACACTTTGAAGAGTCACAATGGTGTCTTTTACCTCATTTAGAAATTTTTGGGCAACACTTGAAGTATCATCCGAAAATTCATCATCAGGTATTAAAAATGGATTGGAAATTATGTTTGAAACACTGGCCATTTTGGAAGTATTTGAAAACTACACCTCTTCTCGTGACTTGGCATTTTGAGAAACAAAAACCTCAGAAAGTTTATTAATTTTTGTATATATTGCCGGTTTTATTTCTTTATTCAACTGTTTCCATTTTAAACGACTCTCTTGAGAAAGTTGCAGTGTTTCCTTCGATCATACACAACAGGAGGATCATGCTTTTATAATAATACTCTGCCATTATACAAACTCTGTTGTTTCTACTGAGCTTGCTTGAGATAAATGGATTCTGATAACCTAGAGCCATTTTCTGATTAGTGTGGTAAAACGAGTCTGCCTTTGGTGAAAGAATATGAATCGTTTGAATCGATTGACCCATTTTAACCAAAATGTTATCTAATTCTTTTATCTTTTTCTCAAGTTGAATTTGTTTATCAAGAAGCTCGTCTTCGCGTGTTTTGAAATCACTTTTGAACTTTTTCTTTTCTTCTTGAAGAAGAGAAACAGTTGATTTTTCTTTCGAAAGCTGGTTATTTAGATTTGAAATTTCCTCGTTTAAAGCCGTTATTTATTTAGTAAAACTTAAGTGAAGAGCATTTATCTTTTTAGTAAGAATTGTTCTTGATAAAGAGACTTTCTATAACCGGTTTCAAGTTCATTAAATTTTGCTTTATTGATTTCAAAATTTTTTGTTGGCCCCTATATCTAGCAAGCTCAATGGTCAAATCGGCATTCGCTTCTTTCATTTTTTGATTAACCGTGTTGACTTTCTCAATTTCAGTGACCAAATTATTATATAATTGATGTGCTGTCATGTAGGGTCAATTATTTTATTATCAAGTTTTAAATTTATATTTAGCCGACAAACCTAAAACAACACTTTAACGGGCAGTGTACCCGGTCAAGATGGAGTTTCGCGGTAAGTAGGGTGTCGAACACTAAGAGTGAAACATTAATCCTATATTCTATCAGTATTTTAATTAGTTCTAATTAGTCTATTTACTGGTTAAACCTATGTTATATAAGTTGTCTAATGATATGGGGGATTTCAGCCATGAGAGACCTGGCCACAGGTTTGGTGGTGTCAAAAATCATATCAATAACACTATAAATACAAAAGAAAGAAAATCAAAAGAATAGAAAGCGGTACAAACAAATGATAAAAAACTAAATTAGCCCATATTACAATTTCAGAGTTCAATGTCGGTTTGTTTTTGTTTAGTGCAATGATTTACTATCTCACTGCGACATATCATTCTCTAAACTTTAGTCATCCTAAGACCCTAGACACGATTAACTTGTCACAATTACCGCATCCCATAAAGTATCCTTTAGTTTGAATTATAATCTATCTTAAGGAATCAAAGTATGGGTGAATTTCTGTTAAAACCCTAGCCCAACAGACATTACCCACTATTGTTTGACAGTGCTTATAATACTGGATCCCACTATCGAATCTTTATCAGTTAATTAAGAGCATGATTGCTAAAACAATAAACGGGTCCATCAACACCGGTCCAACTAAGCTCATAATTCAAGACAAAGACAAACGTTATTTTGTGATTCCTATTGGTCCAGTAATATAAAACAAACGATATGAGACGATCCCGGTATCTAATTACTTTTTTGGTATACTAGACCCAGTTGAATGATATGTCCGCAAATTCAAACATATAAACAATTATAGGTATAAACATAATTAAACAATCAACGATAAATTAAGAAATCGATTTTAAAACAAACTAAACATTGAACTTTCATTAAGATGGCTAATACCCAAAGGTATTAGCCCACAACCATTGTAATTATACAAGCGTAATCAAACAATGAAAATTGAACGATTAAGAGAGTAAAATTACATGATGTCTTCTATGGATTCGTGTTCAATAAATCTTTGATCCTTGGTGGCTGATCTTCTCTTCTAAAATTCGTCTTTAATGAATATGGTATATAGAATATGATATTGCAACATCTGAAAACTCGTTTTTTGAGTCTTCTATTATAATGTCAGAAAAAAGACTCGATAACGCCATATCTGGCTAGGTCGATATGGCGTATTGGGCTGGATTCCTTGGAGTGCGCGCTACATTCTCAATCAATTAGTGATATATTCCCAATTTACTTTATTTAATGTATACTCGAGTTTATAGTACTTCTTAGATACTGCGTATGTAAACAGCAGGGAGATACGTCGTATTGGGAATGGTCAAACGCGTTTTCCTGTGAAGCTTGGCCCTGATACCCGTATCCTCTTTTGTTATTGATACGGCGTATGTAGTCAGAAATTAGTATTCTTCAAATGTCTTCGTTTTTTATACTTCAAATTATATGCCTTTTAGCTTGTCTTCACAAAACACTCCTGAATTACTGCATTTATAAACTTTAAAGCAATTAAGTACCAAATAATGCAATAATTATATAAAAATGGGCAAAACAGATGGGATAAATGATATAATAAAGTGACGTTATTTGATGTCATCAATAATGATTCAAAATAAGCACATGTTTCCTCAATGGTAGCAGGATGTTATTCTACCGTTCCTCCACTATGTTCCACACTAGAGTCCACAGAGATAACATTAATGTTATTATGTTGAACCGCATGTGGCTCAGTAATGGGATCTAGTAGCTCAGTATATTTCTCCTCTTGAGTAAACATATTGAATATATCATTACTATAACAATTGTCATAATGATGTACCTTAGCTGATCCGCCTGAGTCATAGACGGGAGCTTTGTCAGTCTGAGTACCCAATGTTGATGCTTGCTATAAATTTTTCATCAAAATGCAGTTTGCATTGACTTCCTCAATCTCATCAATATCCCTTACAGCAGCCATCAGATCAAATTATCCAGCTTAGAGTTGGATCCCTGCTTCTTCCTTTTGAGCAATCAGCAAATGAGTCTCAAGATAAGCAGCATCCCTTCTCCTTGGTCTGACTATGCAGTTCCTAGCAAGATAACCGATTCCTCTGCAGTTGTAACACCTTACCTGATTTCCATTGTTCCCATTACCATTACCTTCAGCCCGTGCTGCTACAACATTACCATTCCCATTCTGATGTATCAAATGACTTAACAAATAAGCATAAGAAAGTCTAGAGAGAGAAAAGAGGGTTGTAACACTTTAGAGAGAGAAAGAAGGAAATGTATATTGATGGAAATGAAACAACCAACCGTCTCCAAGGTTTGGAGAGGGGTATTTATACCTATCCTTAGGCCGGGCAACATAAGGATGTCTTATGTTGACTCAGTTAGCTTGGTAAGTTTCCAAATATTATGCTACGAGCTATTCTATGAAATATTGGTAGTGACCAAGTCTTTTATCGATTTCTAACAATCTCCCCCTAAGGGAGGTCATTCCAATTTACAAAAACTTAAGCTTATCATTCTATGAATGTCTTCCATCTTTGCTCATAGTTTTGTTTTCTTGATCTTTATCTTGTGAATCATGATGCAGTAATCTTTAGACTTTTAGGCTCTAGCTTGTATCTTTAACTTAAATTGTTTGTGATCTTAAGCTTCTTGAGATCATCAACCAAGCATAATCTCTTTTCGCCATCTTGTAATCTTTGCCTTCTTGTGATCTTGTGACTTTTGGACTGACATGCTCATACTGTTCTTGATGTTGAAAGTGTGTGTCACCATCTTTCTTGATATTCTTTAACTTTAACACTTCGCCCCTTTATGGAGGAAGTGCGGTATCACTTTAATACTTCGTCACTTCAAGAAAGACGTACGGTATCAGAGTAGTGAAAGTCTTGAAACATGTACTTGAGCTTTCATGATGTTTTTACTTATGTCGGTCGAGTATGAGCATGTGGCATTGGATTTGACTTGTCATCGGGTAACTGCCGCCACCAGAAGGAAATCTGCATGAATGGGTTAGTGATAAACAACATATATAGACGAAAGTGTCTTTGTCACTTCGTCGAATACGGTTGT
>BQNB010091286.1:0-26916 GCA_026074375.1 Tanacetum coccineum
AATGAAACTTTCGAGGACGAAAGGATCTTCAAACCAAATCAAACACAAAACGAAGGAATCTTAAACACTAGTCCCCGGCAGCGGCGTCAAAAACTGATTTGAGTTTTTAATACACTATAAAATACTCTCTCCGTCCCATATTAAGTGTCCATTTTTGACTTTTTGAATTCTTGTTTCATAAACTTTGACCGTAAATATTTTTCTTTATGTTATATAACGCTTACTGAAAATTAAACCAATGAAAAATACATTCGAAACTCTATCCATTCATATATTTTGCATTGAGTATTATATAACATAAGAAGAAATAATTAAGGTCAAAGTTGAAGAAAAAAGACTTTAAAAAGTCAAAAATAAACACTTAATATGGGACGGAGGGAGTATATATACTAATATAACCTTAAGAGCAATTAAGAAAATTCCCTAAGGAAAATTCACTCTCAAAAATATATATAATATAATATATAATACGTATATTTAACCGGATAAATATGATCACCCGGGTCGTTTTCCCAACGACTAGTGAAATTAAAACCTTGTTTAAGCTTGGATTATGATTTGAATAAGAAAATAGATGATTTTGATATCTATGATTACTAAATAAAAAGTAACAATTAAAATTGAAAATTAAAGGCAATTTAAACAATTAAACAAATACGGAAAATAAATAAAACGCGTCAATTAAGCAAATAGACTAAAATTAAACCCTAAAATTGCAAACTAAGTTTCTAAACCTAAATTATGATAAAAGGAAATTTTAAGAAAAAGAAAAATATTTTTGGGTTTTTAGATTTAAAGATATGAATTTTCTAAGATTTAAACTAATTAAAAACTTTTAAAAGTAATAAAACTATTAAAAATAAAATCCTAAAATTTTTATAAAAATTATACTAAATAAAGAAAATATGCAAAAATTTTATAAAAATAAAAGCCCTAATTTTTATCTTTTTAATAAACTTTAATTAAACTAATTAAAAACTAAACCTATTTTATTATTTAACTAATTAATAAAATAAAATAAACTAACAAAGGACTAACAATGAAAAGCTAAAGGACTAACTGACTAAATAAACTAACTAACGGATATACTGACCAATTAAGGCCGTCTCATGGATTTCGGTGGCCTTGTGCCATCACCACAAATTAAAGATCCCCTTAGACACACACAAAATACACAAGTGTGCGAACTAATTAAATTTCAAACCTCATGTTTTGCATGTATATAATAGAAGTACATGGAATTTTGTGGCCCTCGTCAAGCGATGGCTCTGTGCAACGGCACCTCTTGCACTTCCCTAAAGACGGCCCTAACACTCACATATATATGAAATTTACCTGTCTCTATATCAGCACCACCACAATGGTGTTTAACCCGAATCTTGAATTTTGCATAAATTCTCCACCCAGTAGTAAGCGATTCGGAATCATGCACACAAAGATAGATTGATAGATGGGTGTCTTTTCCTTTTCCGTATCCTTTGGGATAGAGCGCCAATTCCCTGAAGTCAACAAGAACGCATTATATTCCGGACTTACATTATAGAATAATAAAAAGGAAATACCATCTAATTGAAATCCATATGGATGTCAATAACGTAGATGCTAACGTACCACTTGACTTTGCCAACTTTGAAGTCATCAGATAACAGTTCATGCTCAGTTCTGGCTGAAAAGTTTTCGATTGTCCAAGTGTGAGTACTCATGACTGCTGAAGGTTTTATCATGGATAAACATCGATCTGTTTCTGTATACCTTGGAACTGAAAAAACCTCCACCCCAAACACACAAGAATCATTGTAGATGCACCCATTCACAGCATTGCAAAAAGAATCTAGTGATATCAGTTTGCTGAAACCCCATTTGATTTGCTTCTCATAGAATCTTCCCCTCTTCCCGTCAGCATCTATAAACACACAAGTACATAAATGGCATAAAGGTTTGGTATTTTTGTATATGACTGCAGGAAAGCTTGCATAGATGGAATGTTAAAAATATGGGGAAATTGGATAGATATCTATATTAACTTGAGGAAATATACTTCACTTTTCGTGATAAATAAACCTTATAAAAGTGTAATTTAGAATTACATAGCCATCCGATGGTTGTATGACCTGAACTTCAGTTAGGAATCCTGAACAGCTTTGAATTTTAAGGGACCCGAAGGAAAGTTAGGCACGAACCCATGCCCAAAGGGTAGTCATCATAAGGAAAGCGGGGGAGCATCACGTCAACTACTAGTGTTCTTTGACGGTGCGATTGTTTATTTACTTTTAATTATTGCGGTTTGCATGTCTAACTTTTTAAATGGCATGACCTCAAAAGGTAAACTAGCTTTGACATAGAAGGTAAGTTACTCTTTGTTTGAAAAATAGTGAAGTTGAAGCCTCTAAATAGCAACAAACGGCCTTGGGTTTAAGGGTTCTTAACTTCTTTCCCAAGGTTTAAGTATCAAGGTGTATTTCTAACGCGTTCTTCCCCAAGTTTAGGGGTTGAAGTCCCACTTGGAATTATATGTAGTTTGAGAGAGAGGGAGAGTGTTCCCCCAAAAAAAGGCCGAAAATAAACATTAGCTTTCCCATATAACTACATGCACAACACTGAATGAGCCAAGTAGATGATAAGAGTATTTACCTTGAAAAATAATATAATTGTCGCGTAAATGATCGTAAACACAAAATTTACAATCAACACACACCTCCCACCCCTTAGAGAGACTTTGAGTATCACATATTGTCAAGTATATCGAAATGTTGCCGCCACCATTTTCCTCCTCATTTCCATTTGGATACAGCTCAAGCCTCCTATAAGTTATGAAGTTAGGCAATCAGCTCATATATGTAAAGTTGGCCTTAAAATCCATAGCAAGTATAATATGCTTATAAAAAACTTTTAGCTAGTGAACCATAAAACTTACCATTTGTAGCCACTAGCTTCAAAAATATCAGATTCAAATTTTGGAGTTCCAGCTTGAGAAAGAAGAGAAAAAGACTCGATCTTCAACATGTAATGGGCTGGCTCGGTTTTTCCCCTTAATCTCGACATTCGGGCTGCCGTTCAATATAAGCTTACCAATCAATTTCTGTCAAATTCGGAATCAAGAATCTAACCAAAATTTATGACTTACCTACCTTGAGAAAAAAACGAAATTGCATGTGTATCGATTGCACCCATGGTATTATTATTAATCTTTCTGAAGATCCTACCGATCAGTTCAGCAAAAGCCTTTTCGACATTTCTACCGTCCTTGGCTGATGTTTCAATGAGACCGACCAATACTCTCTCTGCGAATGACTTTCCAGCTTCGGAATAACTAGTCACTGAGTCTTTCACTAGATCGGTTTTATTCAAAACAAGCGTGACCTCAATTTCACCATTTGCAATCTTTAAGTCCCTATACCACCTTTCAACATCTTCAAAGGTGGAACACCTTGAAACATCATACACAATGAGTGCTCCCACCACATTTTGCATTTGAACGTCGGTACTAAAGTCGCGGTACTTATGATTACCTGCAATATCCACGATCTGAGCCTTAATAATCTTGCCATCAACATATACGTCTCTAGCAACAACGTTGTTTGTAGTCGTGGAATTATAGTCGGGCCTAAACTCCCCCCTCGCGAACCTTGAGAGCAAGCTCGATTTTCCTACACACGAATCCCCAATCAATAATAACTTGTATAGATGATCATGTCCATCTTCGACATTGCAACCAGCCATGCCAACATGCAAATACAGTTGAAAGAACAAAGTTATTTAACTTTCTATTTAACTTCTAATGTTCGCAGCTAATCCTTAAATAACAGTCTGATACTGGAATTTGAAAAAACTGTGAATGATAGAATAAGAATTTAATACAGAATAAGAATGCATTGAAATGACTAAAATGAAACTGTATGTTGACTTGACTACAGAATTCAAACCGTCAGGCATAATATCATTCCCCATAAAAGGGTTAATTATTTTTAGGGAAATCGTAGAAAATAAAATATGATAACATGATTTAAAAAAGGAAAATGATACATCCACAAAATATTTACAAAGAATCTTTCACAAAATGACTTGTCACCAATCAAAATCATTTTAATCAATTCTCTTTCTTACTTTTATATTCTCATCTTCCAATGAATGTATAACACATCATTTTGTGAAAATTCTTTTGTATAAGTTTTTGTGGATGTAGGATACCTCTTTAAAAAATGACTAGAAACCAACGAACGGACATAATCATGAGAAACAATGAAAACAAAGCATTTCAAACTTGTAAAAATCCTTTATTAGCTTATAAATCCTTATAAATGTGATACATGTTCATATTAATACATGCAGGTGTAAACAATATATAAATTGTAAGAAATATTGAACTTAGAAGATTAATTATTCGCACCTGCAAACATGTAGAGATACTAACATATTCACTCGAAACTTGAAAGACGACTAACTGCTTGCTACGTACGTAGGTTGGTTGTTTGATTATCTACAAGTCTATAAAGTTGGCTTTGATTGTATATTCTTGATCGAATGAAGAGACATGGTATGTTCGTTACATGCATTGTAAATAACAATAATCAGTAATTCAAGCAAAGTTCAATTCATTGCTATTACGAGGCATTCAGACTCGGGCGATGCACCGATTTTTTATTTTCTTTAAAAAATTGAGCTTTTGATTTCGTTGAGGTGTAGGTGATTCTTTGAATTAACGCTATGGCCTCTATATTTGAGGCGGTGATGATTTTTGCTTGAATGATATATTTTCTTAGATGAGTGATAATAAGGCAAGTCCTATTGGATAAACGTGAGCGCGAATTCACATTTCGTAGGAGCATCAAATGTGTGTTCAACTTAACTATAATTATTGGAGGATTTCTGCTAAGAATAATATTAAATGATGATTAATTTTAAAAGTCTATTCACATGCATATACCATTAACTTCCCAAAAGACTTGAAAGGACCTTATTCAAAATAGGCACCTTAATTACAATGGAAGTGAAATGGTACTAAACCGACGATGATCTCAAGAGGTAAATCAACCAATCTTATTTTGAATGTTAATGCTTTTAAGACTTAACATTTAATTCTTAAGACTCAATATAGACATATATGTTTTAAAACTTGAAGTCATTAAGACTCATCATTCAATTATGTACGGCAACTTGCTATTAACATATAAATATGGTAAGTTTGCTATATATAGTTATGGTAAGCCTGCTTATAAAGATATTCCATAATAAGGGAATCAAATAAGTCCTCGAGATCAAGCTTCAAGGATATCTCAATACAAGGAAAATGAGCATATTTTGCAATGAAAATAATCTGGAACTTTACAGAGCTCAAATGATAAATTAATCCAAGATTATTAATGAGAGGAAATTCTCCAATTAGATAAAGCTGACAAAACCTTTAATACCGCCGAAATAACTGCAAACTCAATACTAGCCATCAATAGGGGGGAATCTACAAACAAATACTTAATTTTTGAGTACATAATAAACACGAACTCAAAACACCTTTCTCCCAGTTCACTTTGAATAGATGATTAGATGGTGTTGACGTAATAAAAAGGAAGCTAATAGGAGAACAAATATCTTAAGAGTCATACAACACAACATACAAAGCCCCCATATGCAAAGCAGGCCTCGGAAAGAGAGAAAGACCCAGGAGTATATTCACTAATTAATTTACCTTTTCTCATTAATAAATATTGTGTTAACAATAAATCTTTTAGTCTGATTTAGGAGCAAGCGTAAGTGATTATGCCTTATTCGACTAATACTACTAAAGGAAATAGGAATACTTGAATCCTAGCTAACACTAATTATCGAAATTGGGGCTGATTTAGAACAGTGAAACGATCCCAATAAGGGAATTATTGTGGAATGGTTGCTAGTAGGTATTATAATTTTTACTTCCCCAGTAGACTATTATATTTTATGATATCCCCGAGGATTTCAAGACCCCATTTGTATCTATAGGAATACCTTCCAGTCTCTAACGTGACTTCATGCTATTATAAATGTGTTATAAAAGCCAAGATAAATTTATGAAGCGAATGGTAATGATAAAATGTCTTCTTTAAAAGTAATAAACCTGCTATTAAAGCTAAATAAAGAGGGTTTATGGCAGATAGGTTTGAGTTAGAAAGTAGGAAAAATGTGTATTTGAGAAATACTGATTTTAAATTTCTCGATGAGTTGAGGAAGAATCGAATCAGTTAGACCTTACTTGGAATATAACCTTTTAACTAAATGATTATATGAACATTTGAGCATTAGAGGAGAAATCAGAGTGAGAATGATTATATACCCACATTATTTAAGTATTAAGTAATATAGTGAAAGTTTAAAACTAGGGATAATACCTATGATTACTGTAATATGAAGATTTAACCCTATTTAATGCTACGATTATAAGAAAAACAAAAAATGATTGTGCCACAACTTACCAGTTTTTCTTGGTATGCATTATAAGAGCTATATATCAATTTACACATTCAACTTCTATCCCTTTGATGTACGTCAATGAGTGAAGTCCATGAAATATCATACTCTAAGATAGTGAATGGAAAAATTGTGTGGATGATAGTTTAAATGTTGTGGTGTAAGAGAGGGGGGATATAAAAACAAGGTAAACTTTATGTAGAGGAGGGCCCCCTTAATGTATCACCAATTTTTGATGGAACCTTCTTTCTAGTGTGACTGACTTTTGCATTTTTAGATAATTTATGGATGGCTTATCGTAGATGAAGGAATAGGGCGATGTTTGATTGTTTGGAGCGTACCTTTTACTATAAAGAGATCAGGTTGAAATAAGAGCATACGGATTGATGAAATTATTACCATTACAATGGTAATATGAAGAAGTTAATCTTACCAAATGGTTACGATCACTATCCGAGTGTTAAACAACACACTAATTGAGTCAATGCACAAGATTCCACCATTATTAATAGGTAAGTGAGAATGATTTAGAATTCATATGGATATTTCTCGCAATGGCATACCAAAAGATTAAATGGTTCTACTAAGGAGTATTGAACTTGAGGTCCATAATACATTAAAAATGCCGAAGACAGAAGAATGGCTCACACGCAGGCACATTAAGCATGCAATGATATGGGAGTTGCAGAGAAGCAGAAGACAAGTCTAACGTTAAAGACTCTCGGCTGTTAAACAAAAGTGCTTCCAGGGTTTAAAAACATTATTTTCAGTTCTGGCAATACGGCGTATTCATTAACCTGATACAACGTATCTACCAGACTGACTCGTATTTAGTTGTGTTTTAGTCTAAAATAACTTTAAAATGTCCAAGATAGTAGAATCACGTTTTTCTTATTTTACACAGACCTCGTAAAAGGAATATCTACGAGAATAGACTGGAGATTTTAACAAATCTGATATCTATAAATTGTTGAGTCATAGAAACCTCAATTACGCTGTTTAACCATACAATTATTACTCAGAAAACGTTAAATTGTGAGAACCACCAAGGAGCACAAGCATGGGGAGTTTCTCATTCTACAATCTATGACTTTTAATTCCCGTATTTTAATGTTTTATCTATACAGCGAACTACGTTATATAAATTCAAGTGGGTGGGAGAGAATTAAGAGTGTTTACTATGACTCCTAATAATTTTCACAATAAAATGATGAAAAGCTTAAATTAATTGATCAAATTTAAAGAAATTTTCAAGCATACATATTGTTATCCTAACCGCACACAATAACCCTTGACATAGTTAGTATTAATTATAATTTTAGCCTATCCGTTTCCAAAAGTTTTAACCAAGATTAATAAAAAATAGTGGATTGTGCTGGTTGATGTTGTGATACTTTAGAACTATTGGCTTAGTATATCAATTCGAGTACGCAATAATGAGTCTTATAGTGATTTAATTGGTGAGTAACTTTGTTTAACATTGTAAATATTTTAGAATTACAACCTAAAAAAGCCTTATCATGGTGTTTATTAACTAACTACACCGGTTATGATTAATCCACCATTTTGATAAAAACCTTTCCAAGTCTCATCAATTAGAGTGAAAATCTACTATAACAATCCCTTTATTAGCCAATTACTTTCGGAACTACACAAATTATTTATTATCGGTTACACCTTAGACCTTTAACCTACCCTGAATAAGATAAGTTTAATTTATAGTTGCATAGTAGCATAAAGTGTAAAGTTGTATTTCCCAAGTCTTTTTTCATTTTCTTTCCTTTGGTGTTGTTGTAAATATGCACATTGCCAAACAGGAATGTATAATAAAGTCAAAAACACATGTGATATATTACTCTACCTTCACAATAAATGAGATATGTCCGAATATATGAAAGAACTATCGTGAAATGAATAATCAGAATTATGATGATCGGTATAATGAAAGGTGAAACTACTCTAAGTTTCGTATATATTTATGAATGACAAAAAAAATTTTTTTTAAGAAAAATCGCAACAAAAAAAAGATAAGGAGAAAATTTTTAAAGATAATTCTTTACGCAATTATTTTTTATTTTTTTTTATATTTTTTATTTTTTTTTTTATTTATTTTTTTTTTTATTTTATTTATTTACTACCAAAGGAATTAACACAAGGAATCGATTTATTCGATGTTACGCAACAAAAATACAATCGATGTAAAAGTATAGTAATGAAAGTGAAAGATAACGCCACGTTTATAACCTCTGAGAGAGTGTAAATTTAATTTTGTTAGGATGATTAGGATATCTATGACCATTACAGAAACGCCAACTTAGGTAGTTTTTTTATCGTGAGTCAAGACATTGGTAAAAAGTTTGTGTCTTTATCAAGGTAACGGTCACGAAAATTGTCTATGCAACAATATATCTTATTCTTAACATATTGTTATCAAATTACTTCCCTCTCACCCGATTTTTGATTAAACCGTTGGTTTTATGCGAATTAGGACATTTTTGGAGCGTGCATGTGCTATTCCATCGTTACGTGCCATAGTATTGCACATAACCTTAGCTGCCTCATTGGTTTTACACTTTATAGTGAAAAGTTAAAGTTTTCTACCCGCTATATTGCATCTTCATCCTAACCTGTTGGTTCAATTCGGAATGGGAGTATGTGATCTGAAACCACTATGTCGCTATTCCAGTCTTTAAGGTGCATGTATAATGTGGCCTTCAGCTTCCGCTGTTAGAGTGGTACTCTTCTGGAGAAAGCAGATTGTAAAGTAATGGATCTAACTGTAAGCCTTTCCTAATATCAAAATCCTATATTTACCTTTTATAAATCTTGTTACTCCATGATCTTTCGTGGTGTAGTAGAATATATCAACCTTGTGCCAAGGCTTATGATAGAATACTTGTCACGACCACTATATTAAACTATCACCCTAAAACCACACGCCAATCCAATAACACTATCGCCTCCCCCTCCCCCTCCCCACTCCTCCCTCCCCCTCGCAATCTGTAACAATTAGTATACATGTTACCAAACATAAATATATATTGAGGGTGAATTGAGTCTATACAATCTAATCAATGTTGGAGACTGTTTTTTTTAGATTTAATGTACCTTCGAAAATACATCAAGACAAAGCTTTCAACGAAAATAGCCTAAGGGATACATATTTATAAAATTTTTCTAAGTCTACTGAGGACAAAGTAGTATTCCAAGTGGGGGGATATTATGATGACAATACAAAAACGTCTATTAATTGCATCATATAATCACCATGATATCTAACCCATTTTTGTAAAGTTGATTGCGTCTCAAGTTTAAGACACTTTTCACATTCATGCATTATCACAGAAGTAATATCCATAGAAGAAGTCATAGTTATGTTCACAATATCTTTGTTAATGACTTGTTCTAAGAGTCGTTCATTTTCATTCAGAACTTGATTCATTTTCACTTCAAATGTTTTAAACTCTAAACAATGTTGTTCCATAGCCTGTTCCATTTGATGGAAGACATTTTGGACTTTAGAAAGTTCATCAATCAAATATTGATCGAATGTATTAAATAAGTCCTTCGGAGCTTTTTACAAATGGAATTATTTTATCCCTAAAACAAGCTTTTGTATGTTTGAACCCCCATGAGCCCTCAGTGATAGCTGTGGGTGTGGTTCTTTCTTTAACAACCACGTTAAAACCAGCAAGATAGTATTTAAGTTTCTTTAAACTCGTATTAACCATGCTGACTTTAAGAAGTTCTTTTGGAACCTTAACTTTGGTGGGTCTACTAGAAAGGGTGGGTTCTGGAGAATTCACAGAATTCTAAGACCAAAAGGCTTGTTGTTGAAAATCGATCTAGCTCATCTAGGATATCATAACCATGATCCAGTGGAATAACAAATAAAACAATCATAGTTAAGAACAAGGTGTTACTAATAAACGTTAAGCCTTTCATTGTATTTGATCAGGATACAAAGGCTTACTATACTACTAAGCTACTAATAAGCTAACTATAATCCTAGGCGTCTTACAAAGACTTGACGCCTAGAGTACACACACACACCTTTAGGTTTACATTGTGAATTGAATGAATCATAAACCTAGACGCCTACCCCTCTTTATATACTAGAGGGGTTAGGGTTTACAAGACAAGATAAGATCAAATAAAATTAGGAAACTATAAATCAGCATTAAATACTATTTGACTAATCTTCAATCAGCATTAATGTTGATCTTTATCTTTTAGCTGAGCATTAAATACTGTTTGACTAATCTTCAATCAGCATTAATGTTATTCCAGCTTTGTCTTGTAGATCCTCCATCTTTAATATGTTTTGTCATAATCAACTCAAAGTATAATTCCTAACAATCTTCCCCTAGTTGATAATGACAAAACCAATAAGCACAAGCTTCCCATAATATTACTCCTTAATATCAACATTTTGTCCTTCTTTCAAAACTTTAACTTGTTTTTTATATCTTTCAAGCTCATCAGTTAAAGTATCATTGATATTTTTATTATTCAAAAAATTCATCTTGGTACAATTAACACTCGTGTTTTTCAGTTTTTGTTCCAATCACCATATAATAACAATGACATCTGTTGTGCAAGATAATCAGAAATTCTAAAGCAGCTCCTTTTGTGATCAATCACATACTGAGAATAAGGAAATGATAATGCTAACACTGGATATCACCAGTCGTCTAAACAATCATAACATTCGACTTTCAAATACCGGCATTACCATGCACAGCTGATTTATCAAATTGTTACCTACATTATTAGGATTGTGTACTTTATCACGATGCCATCTGAACACTAATGGGATAAAACGCCATGAGAGCACCTTGGCAAGTGTTTAAGGTTCATCACAATCAGAGTCATATGCATCCAAATCATCAGCTTGATAAGCAGCATTGTGAGTAATGACAGTCTATGTGGCTTGACCTTCTGCAATTCCTGGATCTGCCAAAAATGCTAGCTCTTCCTCACGAGTCATCCCGTTTCCTTTTTGGTTTAGTGAACTATTTAGACATGTGTCCTTCCCCTTTGCAGTTGTAACAATGACATCTTTGTTTCCCCCGAATATTCTTCCACTTGCTCTGGGAGTGTAGGTCCTTGTGGTACCCACAACAAAAGAGGTTTGTCTCCCTTAAATTGGTTGTAAGGTCACTTTCCCATCATTAATGGTAGCTTGTTGCCTAGGGTTGAAAGAATTCCCTCAGCTGGTTTTGAATGTAAGTAGAGGGAATAAAAAAGCACCGAAAAAGTGACTACAACAGTCAAGAATGACATCACGTGATTGATAGCATCAATGGGATCATCACCTCTCTGGAACACTGGAACAATTAGACCCGAGTCTGGTTGGGAAAATTCAGGTTGTTGGTTAACTAGGGAGCATATTCCAATTGAGGGATGGATGATGATAAAGAATAAACGTTATGGTGAACTGATGATTGATAATCATTGGATGGATAAGTGATTGAAAGAGGGGTTGATGATTGATGAGTTGAGTACTATTGAGACTGATGAGGTGATCCATACTGTGGAGACTGATATGGTGAAACTTGTGGTTGAAATTAAGTGTTTTGGTATGAGTTTTGATAAGTTTGATAAGGAGATTGGGTCATCTAATAGGTTGCAACCAAAGCAAGCGGATCTGAGTTGCGTTCATGCATTAAATGAACCTCATTTGCATGAAATTCATGTTTGTCCCAAGTAAGCATAAGCTGATCAGTATGTTAGTTGTGCAAATCCTGAATAGTTTTGACATCTGTCACAAATTTACTCCACTCAGGAGGAAGAGTATTCAAAAACTTGATGTTCACTTGAAATTGTTCCAGTTTCATATTGTAGATGTTCATGTCATTGAGTAGCAGTGAAAATCTCAAGTAAAAATCACGTAGTGTTTCCCCTTCTTATAAGCAAACTTATCGAATTCATCATAAAGCTTACACTCTCTTTCCTGTTTCGTCAATGAAGTTTCCTTGCAGAAAAGTTAAATTTTCTCCCAAAGTTCCTTGGCGACTTTATGATTGCTAACCAATGCAATACAACCTCAGGTGGTAGTCCTAGAGAATGATATTTGTTGCCTTGATATCAACAATCAGCTTGAATTGCTTCCGTAGCAGACAACTCAGAATACTTCTTGGTCTATCATCTATCTTCACTCATTGAAGGCCAATGAGCGACCAATTCTCAACAGGATTTCAATGAACATTCGTCCATGTTGTCTATTCATCCCATGTATACTCCATTATGGCTTTAATGTTGTTTATTCATCATGTATAGCTCCATTATGCTTTTCCAAGAATCGTACATATCCTTTTCCAACATATGTGGATGATTGTCAGCACCCGAAAGAATCGCTTTGTCAGCAAGAGTCGTTATTGAGAAATTTATGTGTTAATAGATTAATGTTTGATCGAACGGTGGTAGAAAGAAATTATGTTTGATTAAGTTGTCTTTTAAGTATTTTAATTCTTGAAACTACACGAGATTTTACAATTCTTGACAAAACCAGGAAAAAAGTTAATGTTTCATGGGATTTTACAAGTCAAAGAGCTAAACCGTATAATTTGGAAATTTAAGTTGTTCGGTTCAGTTGTTCGGTTTCAACTAGAGTCAGTTGTTTGGTTCAGTTGTTCGGTTCCAACTAAAGTCAGTTGTTCGGTTTCAACTAAAGTTAGTTGTTTGGTTTCAACTATAATAAGTTGTTCGGTTCCAACTAAAGTCAGTTGTTCGGTTTCAATTGAAGTCAGTTGTTCGATTTCAACTATAATAAGTTGTTCGGTTCCAACTAAAGTCAGTTGTTCGGTTTCAACTAAAATCAGTTGTTCAACTTCAGTTGTTCTACTTTGGTTGTTCGACTTTAGTTGTTCGACTTACACTATTTTGAAACATAAAAATTTTAAAACACAAAAGATACTTTTTTGATGGTTGTTTTGCAAAAATACTTATACAACTAGTGTTACTAAACCTATAGGAACAAGAAAAATGAGAACTTTAAGGTTTTTAAGCCAAAAAATTTAAAATCAAGATTTTGTTCTTTCTAAAGTTTTTGAACACAAAGATGACTAAAAATGATATTTTTCTAGATTCAAAGCTTGTACACCTATATCCCAAAGATACTAGATCAAATTTACCATGTTAAATGATCTTTTAGTGTACACAATAGCTTCGAAAACAAGAAAAAAAAATAAAGATAGAGGACGATTTTTTGCAAGAACACACGAACAAAAAAATAAACACAAAAACTAAACACACCACTCCATGGCTCTGATACCAATTGAAGAATATTAGTAATCTCTATTAGCCCTAAAATATGGTGACTAATCCGGAATTACATTTAACATTTATAGTCGGGTTGGGTTAGTTTAGCTAGTCGATGTCGAGACTATAAATACCCCCTCCATACTTCCATGGAGGGGTAAAAGTTCACACTTGTAAAAGTTTGTGTGTGTGTGTTTGTTTGTTTTTCTCTTTTTTCTCAACAACACACATAACTTCCCATCTTATCTCTTTTCTCTCTAATAATAAGGCTACACATCTTTTCTATTTTACCATACCTCCGGATCCGTTGTTATAAGGGTAAATCTAATGTTATCATTGTTAGCCTTAAAATATGGTGACATATCTGGAATTACAATAGTTTAGTTATAGTGTGACACGTAGTGACTAATAATGACAAGTTACAATAGTTAGGTGTCACTAGGACTATAAATACCCCCTCCATACTTCCATGAAGGGGTGAGGAAAAACATTTGTCTCATAAGTGTGTGTTGTTTCTCTCTTTAGAAAAACACACACACTATATCCTTTCTCTCTCTAATAAAATGGCTTACTTTCATTTCTATCCTCCCCGACCTCTGGATCGTGTCTTTTGTTAGTGAAATCTTATTATTAACAATCTTTAACAACAAGAACTAGAGAGAGAAAGTAATCACTTATTATTAACAATCTTTAACAACACAGAACCTAGATGAGAGAAAGTTGGAAGGTAAGGATGTATTTAGTAATGAGAAAAGTAGAGAAAGAAATGCTTTACTATGTGAAATTGACAACCAAACCACAAACACCTCTCCATAGGCAATGAAAGAGGCTGTTTTATATAGTATCTTTGGTCCGGTGCAATGGAAGGGCTTGTTGGGCTTTCCATGGGCTTTCCTTTTCTTGGCATCGGTTAGCTTACTAATACAATACATTGTGGGATACGACGCTTAAAAACGTAAAATAAGCGGAGTGATCCGATCCTTTTTTATGGATCCTAACATGTTTTTATGTCACACATCCTCTTTTTGTTTTTTGCATTCTTCACCAATTTCTCTCAACTTCTTTTAGCTCACAGAGTTCTCTTTCATTTTTGTTTTTCACATCACTCTTTCTGTTTTCATTCTACAATTTTCTAATATTTATTTTTTTCAGCCTCACAGAGTCACTCTTTCTATTTTTGTTTCTAACTATCTCTCTTTATTTGTTTCATTTATCTTCAGCCAATATTTTCTCTATCTTACTTTTTTCCTTCATCCAATTCACTCTATTGTTTTATTTCACACATCTCTTTTTCTGTTTTATGCTCACCAATTCTCTCATTACTCACTCATATTAATTTATACCATAACAATCAGTAAGTTATAACTAACATATATAACATAGCCAGTTATTAGAGTATAACTAAGCAACACTTAATTATAATTACCTAGTAGAATAGTTAGGCCCAAAAAACTTACTTGAATTTCATCAATTAGCGCTGTTCAATTCCATTTCATAGAATCATTATGCATACTCCGCTGATTTTAACACAATTACCTCCATCCAGTCAATTTTCTGAGGGTTAAGACATTTCCTTTACTTGCTATCTGAATATTGAAATCTGCTTAACATCAAATGTTTTTGTGAAGCAAATCTACAACATTATGATCGGTGTGAATCTTTTTCAGCGGAATAGCGTTCTTCTCATCTTGTTAAATCACTTCTTGATTAAAGTGATTCCTAATCTTATCTGTGCATTGTCTTTGAATGAACGTACTAGATTCTAAACTATACGGATGAGTGTCTTTCATTGTGAATGAAATTCTTTGGTATTCATGATTTTGTATCATATGCCAGCTTTTGATTTTGAAATCATATGAGTACTTGTCCTTATGACTTCTAGCAAGCTGCAACATTTATATGCTTAAGTTGTAGAGTTGGCAACTACAGTTTGCTTCTTGCATGCCATAATTCAATTTTGCTTCAAAGAAATTTGACAACCTCCTAGTGTGGATTTACGGTCTAAAACTCGCACCAAGAATAAGTCACTTATTAAGTATAAGCTCTTCAAATCAAATGGTGAGCTCCTCTAGGTACCAAAGGCCTAATTTAGGTTGACCTTTCATGTATATAAAGATTCTTTTCACAGATGAAGATGTGAAACTTTAGGTTGTGTGACTTGGAATCTTGCACATAGCATCATCAACAAACAATTATATCTGCCTTGAAGTATGTTAAATATCACAATGACGCCCAATCATTTATCTATATAATAGTGACATTCAAACATCTTAGCTTGTTCATCCTCATCAAACAGGCTTTGAAGTCTACCATAGGTGTACTTGCTATCTTCTACTGTTGAAAAAAACCAAACTTCTTCAATTTCATCCACTAATTGTCTTTGATGATGAATCCACATCAATTTCTTTGTTCTGTTACTTGTAGTTCTATAAAGCAGAAGTGTGCTCACCCACTATAACTCCATCTGACTTCTTGTGCATCAATTTCTCAAATTCTGTGCAATAATCCTTTTTAGTAGATCCAAAAATGCATATCTGTCAACATATACTTAAATATGTGTAGCATATCATCTTTTGACTCTTTTAATGAACAAACGTCTTATACTATATAAACCTCTTGCAAATACATTATCCATATATAGGTGTATAAAAAGTCTATACCAAGCATCTAGGAGATTGATGTAGGACCTATATGCCTTTTTACCTTATAGAATCTGTCATGGGAACTATAGATTCTTTCAAACCTATAGGTTGACCGACAGTATACTTCCTCTTCAAATCTTGCCATACAGATAATTGCACTCTTCCATCATCTGGTTTACTACAAAGTCTTTAAATGAAGGCATAGGCAGTAAGAACAGACTAATGCTTTATATCTAGCAATGGAGCAAAAAACCTTATCATAATCTATTCCTTCTTCTTAAGTGTAACCCTGTGCAACCAATCTTGCCTTGTTTCTAATCAACTTAGATACTCTTTCATCTTTCTTATTCATGTACACCTATTATTACCAACGCTCTTTTGTCCATGTAGAGTAATAACATGACTCCAAACCTATATGTAACTAGAACTGCCCCCCCCCAAAGTCTTACTTGCATAGTCATTCTATCCAACTTAGATCTTTTAATGCTTGGATTACCTTTTTGGGCTCTTCCTGGGATAGGAAACAAGCAAACAGACAAGTATGAAGGTCTTTATGAGTTTTCCCTTCATAAACAGCACTAATAAACCCTTGTTCATTTGTAGTCTTTGTCATTCTCCTTGTCTGTACACCAGACTTACATCACCAATCACCATCGTCTAGTGAATGATCTTTTTGGTATTCTTGTATTTGGGTAAAGAAATGGATACTTGAGGTAGTAATGTTGCTCATATCTAATTATGTTTCATCACCAAAGAAATCAGCATGTGTGGCTTCAAGTGGAGAGTAGTAACTGTTGGACTAACAGTATTAATATTTAGACTACCAGTATTACAGTATACTGGCAGTACTTTAATCACTATGTCCCTGCTCAGTATTTAACATCTTGAGTACTATTTTCAGGTCTCTCTTGGATCAGCGAATCCACTTTCTTTTTTAACCTTTTCATTATCCTTTCTTTCCTGGCCATCACTAGAAGGTTGTGGTTGCATTATTACTTAGCTTTCTTTGAGAAGAATCAAATAGTGAACCATCTTCCACAGTTGCATGAACAATATAGTCTTGGCTAGTATCACTGTCTCCTTGATAGATATGACCTGCAACCTTACTTTCCTTCCTGCTACTACAAGATCATTAGAGTTTGTACCTGTAACTACCTGGCACATAATTCATTGATTTTGTTAAGAACGGTTCAATATCAAACAACCACTTTGGTCCAATCACATTCAATAATAGGCTTATAATCAAGATACCTATATGCTAGTTTTTCTTCTCACTTTCTCTAGTTCTAATTTTGTTATACCCTAAAAGACTTCTATTCATTGCTTATACCATCAAAGAATCACTTCATCAGACTTTCAATCAAAACTTGCCTATAATATAAATCTTTATTAATTTAATCATTTATTTTTTTGAGGTATAAGGAATGGTAAACATGACAACAATGCGTCTAATGAGCTTTAGAGCAGGTGTTTTACCTTTAAACAGATCATAAGGGGTCTTGTTATGAGGCTTAAGTACTAATACCCTATTATGCACATAGCAATCAGTATTAACTACTTCAGCCTAAAATGTAGTAGGTAACTTAGAGTCAGCTAACAATGGTTCTTTTTTTTATTTTTTTTTTTTTTTTTTTTATTTTTTTATGAGCAGCTCTCAATTAGTGTCATATTTCTTCTCTCAGCAAACTTTTTTGATAAGGAATTATAAGCTACATTAAATCCATTCTTATGCTTTTCTGTTTACACAAAATCACTCATAAAATTCTATTTTTTAATCAAACTCTGTTTTCATTTATTCATTTGATTATATTTACTTTCTTATCAACTAGATTTTCTATCTTAATTATACAGCTCTTAAGAATGACACTAGTTTCATCCTTAGTTGCTAGAAAAAAAAACCAAGTAAATCTGCTATTCATCATCATGTGACAACTAGACAGAAATTTTTATTTCATTAAGCTGCTCACAAAGTTGGACCAAACAAGTCCATATGCAACATGAATAAAGGCTGAGTAATAGAGTTCTAAATCTTGGACTTACAAGAGGCTTTGTGTTGCTTCACTTAGGACAAGCAACACATGTTTGTTCATTTTAAAAAAGTTTGAAGGTTAAATCTCTCACATGATTTTCCTTAACAAAGATTTATTAATTAGTTTTAAATTTTACATTTGACTTACCTCCTATGCCATAGCATTGATTCTTCAAGTGTGGCCTTTGCAACAAGACAAGTTAAACACTCTTTAGGAATAATATTCTTCATATCAACACTGTACATATTGTTCTTTCTAGGAACTTTAAGTAAAACCTGACTTTCATCAGCTAACTTAAAGTCAGGAGACAGAACAAAACATCTACTGTCAGTAAAAAGAACACTGTTCTTTTTGTTCACACATCTGTGAAAACACTAAAAAGGTTAAACTATAATCCTTGACAGTCGCTCATCCTCAAAATCAAGTTTACTAGTTTTAAGAGTGCCTTTAACAGTTATTTTCCTCTGTGGTCCTCCCCTAAAGGGTTAAATCCTCTCAATATTAATATTCCTTGAAGTCCTGAGAGATAGGACATGTCTTGCTCAGTGCCTTGCGCATCCACTATTAAACATAGCCGTGATATTTTTTGTGGATGACCATGCACATAAAATAATAAGGAAACTTGTTTCCTTTGGAGGACATAAGCTATCATGACTTGGATCTGGCACTGTGCGTCAACATAATTATGTCTCTTCAATGTAATTGATGCACTTTGTAAGGTTGGTAGTCTCCAAACCCAACATGCTGAGGCCATAACAGCATTAACCTGATTTTCCCTTACAATCATTAACTATGATGATTTTGTGCCTAGCAGTATTAGACTCGCTTTTGGCACTAGCCAGTATAAAATTTTCCCTCCAGCAGTATTACCTTGGCTAAAATTTTGTTAGTTAATGCTGTTTTCTATTTGATAGAGATTCATTTATAGTGTGATTGTAGATGATTTAGAAATTCTGACTTGTTAACACTATATATGTAGTTCTTAGGCTATGAGCAGTATTAACATGGCTCTAGCAGTATTTAGTGAAGTTGCATTAAAACTTGAAAGGGTTACAAGCTGAAAGTAAAAAAAACTGTAAATAACTGAAAATAAGCTAAGTTAAAATAAAAACTAAGAACTAGATTCTAAGATATATCTCCAAGGCTTACAAAAGGCTCTATTTATAGCCGAAGTCTTGGACTTGCAGCTTGTGCTTCTTTGTAGAGATACAAACAAAGTGTGCTTGTTGTGTGAGGGGGATCTAAAGCAAATCCCAGCCTTTGATTTCTTTTGAGCTTCTTTGGAGGCAATCACAGCCATCGAAAAGCTTAGAAAGGGTGAGGGATTGCCAACATGGCATTTATACAACTGGGGGGGGTTGGTAGTAGGGTGGATAAAATGATTTTGGCTAGGGTGTTGAGTGGTTTTGCAGGGAAGAAGGTATGGGACGACATCCAAGTTGTCCTGGGTTTCTTGGGGCGGGAAAAAGGGCTTTTAGGGAAGTAGGCAGCTTTGGTCCCCTCAAGTTGTATAACTTGAATGCAATCTTTGCCTTCTTTGCAATTTTGACCCTTGTCTTTTTCTTTTGCAATACAACTTGAGGTTTGGCAGTTTTAGTCCCTCAAGTTGTATTTTCTTCATGTGGATGACTTTTGACTTTGACTTGACTTGGTCTTTTCCACTCCGTGCTCGGATTTGTTTGTTTTTGGCTTTCTTTTTGTTCTTTTCTTGAATATCCGTTCCTGCACAATACAAATGCAAACATACAAATACAATGTATTTTTGGTACGTTTTTAGTCATTTAAGTCCGTTATTAATGGAGAATGGTATGTGTAATTAAGCTCATACCAGGGTTCTCATAAACCCTAATTCCATAGCAACGCAAGTTGGTTGTGACTTGGGATCATGGTCATGATTTTATCGAGAGAATTGAAGAAACAGCAAATTAGGGACTTTAAAGCTAATCTGTAATAGCAGATATTAAAGCAACAAAACAGTAGGTATCGAAGGTAAAATGTTTCTGATAATTCAAGGGTCTACTAGGGTTTTGATGTAGCAGATTAGTGTTTCTTAAATTACCTTCTTGATATTTAACGGTCAACATCAGACTATATAGTGTTCGTTTGCTGCTATTTGTGATCGTGATTGCTTTACTGATCTCAATAAATAAACTAAAACCCTAAAAAGGTTTTATTTAATACATTAGTTGTTGGTTTATTTATGGTTATTAATACTGCTTTGGGACTCAATAAAAGAAGCAGCAGGTGGTCAATCTATTTTATGAAGATTTGACAGCAGGTTTATTGAAATAAAGAAGCAACAGGTTACGATCTCTGGTATGCTATCAAGGGTTTATAGCAGGTATTGACATAGGTTTATAGCAGTTTATTTGGTTCGTATTTGATAAGGCAGATTAGGGTTTCATGTTTACAGCTATGGTAAAGTATTTCGAGTTATCGAAGTGTAAACATGTCCTTATTTGATTGCGAATTCATTATATGATCTGTTATTATGGTACGGTTATGATTTGTAAAAGCTACTGTATGATTTATGATGGTATCATGATTTGGGTTGGAAGGATTTAATGGTGTGTGTACTGGGTCAAAATTCTTTCATTATGTTCGGAACCCTAAATAGAAGGTGTAGAAATTGTGATGAATAGCAGCAGCAGAGCAATGATTTAGAGATGAAGATGGATTGATTGTTTCTTGGTCGCAGTGTTTTATGGGGTTACATGATTATATGTTCCTGATGTTCGTGTTTGAATATATTGATACTGCTTCTTGATGTTTAAACGTGGGTAAGTGATAGATGAATCTGGTTATATAATTATGGAAAGTCAGAAGGTCTATTGAATATGGGATGCGTGGTTTTTGGAAGCAGTTAGGGATATGATGTGCAAATCCCTGATTTTTAGGGGTTATAGTTTATTTCCATATACATGTTAGTGGTACCCTAATCATAAGGGATGTGTTTGGACTCATGGGCTGATATACCAAAATGTTGGGATGCAGATTGTGTACAAGGAAAGTGATATGTGAATGTTATTATTCGTTTGGACTAATGGTATATTTGGTATGTTTTTTGGTTTATTACTTAGTGCTGCCCATTCATGATTTAATACTACTTCTATAGACTTAGTACTGCCAGTTGTTGAGTTAATACTGCTCGCCTAAGGTTTGTACTGCGAGGATTAGAGACACACCAGCGACGACTCAATAACAGATAAAGTGTCACTAATAGCACGGGAGGAAGGAGACATCAGCATTGTGACAGATTAGCAACAGTTTAGTAATAGATCGGTGATAGGTCAGTGACAGTTTAGTGACAGCTTTCTGACAGAAAAAGCATTGCTAATTGGTTTGGATGTTAATACTGCTAGCGTTACTCAGTTTGTACTGCTGGGTTAAATGGTTAATGCAGCTAGCTTTGTCCGATGTCGGACAACAGACGCATTTGGATCTCGGATAGAACTGTTTTTAACAATAGTCTATTCTTAATTATTTATGGCTTGTTTTGGATTTATTAAAGAGGTTATTACGAAGACAATTGAATATTGCTTATTTGATGTTGTAGTTGAGTTTCACAGATGCGGGTTCTTATTATATCTTAAACGGCTTACAACGTTTGAAGATAAGTTGTTCATGCTTATATGATGTTCACGAAGATTTGCAAAATCTAGGAATGTGTGATTTTTCTTATGATGCTCAATGCTCACATTCGCTATCACTTGAAGGAGTTACGTTATTATGCTTAGTGTCTCATTTTATAAGATAAATGAGGATTTTGTCAAGAGGTTGCAGTCTACTTATACTTTTCCCTGTTGTATGAGTTTGACGTCACGTGGATAGTACAAGACATAAGACATAACTTTGGGAGATTCTACTTCTTCATCAAATTCGTTATACTCAGTTTTCTTCATTAGTAATCACTACATAGAGCCTACAGAGGCAGGTATTTCGGCTCGGTAGAATAGATTCAACTATGGACGAGAAGATTCATAGAGAGGGCCGATAGGTAAAATTTTGCTTTCAAGGGGGGTAATTTTTGGTGAGGTATGTTGGTCCTATTGATTTACTTATTGTTTGTTTTTTCATCCTTATCCTCCATATATCAATGCCACTACCTTTGCTCCACTTGGAGAGGGGAAAGTTAAGTGTGGTTGGACAATAGGGGGGAAGTGTTTGGTTGTTTCCATGGTGCATATATTCATACATTAGAACAAGACCTTCCCCTATTTATTAGGATGATATTACAAAAGGAGAATTGAGTATGATTTATAAGATAATCTGCGAGATCTACTAGAGATAGTTGGTTTGCTGCCGTTCTTACTATTATGTTTCACATGTGGTGAGACATGTTCATGTTAATGATCTTAATGTCAAGGTCGTTAGAAAGCTTTATTATAAGCTATTTTGATATTCTTTGAGTTTTTGTTGTAGATTATTTCATTCATGAAGATTATTTTTGTAATATCAAATAGGGGATGGATTTATTGGGGATCTCAGATTTGCATGATTACAATACATACATATCGCAAAAACTTAAAATAGATAAGATTGATTTCGAAACAACAAGGATCTTAATGTGATAAATTAAGTTATGCTTTCTTATGTTACAGCGTAGGTCTTTCTTTATAAACCCTTTCAATATAAGAAGGGTATTAGATTACGGTTGTCTGATTTTAGATATCCTTCATAGTTAGAATCGTAGATTTCTATCATATGATGATTCATAGCAAAAGCGTAATTTTTTCTTTTTGTGTGATACATGTTTTAGTAGTTAGTTAGTTAGTAAGAGGATAGTTAATAATTTATGCCTCAAGGATGTTGGTGGATCCTTGATTCTTGTTTTTTAAAGTACGATATCTATGTCTATTCTGATCAGAAAATAATTATGGAAGGCTTTCAAGTATAGTAGCTAAGAACCTTGTTTGATACTTATTGTTCATGTTGTTATTTATTCCAGACTTATGCGTTATTAAGTTGCATCTGTTTAGTTAATTCCTAGATGGGCTAAACGCTCTAAGCTCCATCCCTACTCTAACCATAAACGTTCTTCATACACTTGGTTTTAAACTTCACAGACAAAACATAGCTTTTTTATGTATATCAACAAGTCTTTTCCTAGGATAATTGGGACTTTCTGATTATTCCAGTTTCTTTGATCTTCCTCTAAGACTTTGTGACCTATTACATTATTATCAGCATACTCTAACTGGGTCTCCTCAAACTTAGTTTTGCTTATTGTTTTAGGTTCTATACATATTCCATTCTCACAACATCTTAGCAACAATAGGTAACAAAAAAAACAAAAAAACAGTTGTTCTTCTCTAACTTCTCACTTGACACCTAATCATCAACCAATGATTTGCATCAAAAGAGTAACATCAAGTGATTCACCTAACCTCCTGTTAGAAATTATCTTTTATAACACTCTACTAGACTTAGGGTCCATAGCCTTCGCAAAAACTTAGCGCTGTGTGTTGGAACTTCACTTCTATTCAGAGTTTGGGAACAAAGCAAGATTTCGGGTGCTTGTTGGGGTGGATCTCAATTTTGGTGGAAGAATCCGTTAGGCGTGGGGTTTGTGTGTAAATAACCTGTGTTGTTTAGGGGTCGTATGGTGTGTTTGGGTAACAGCATTTTTATAGCGTACCAAATCCCTACACCCTTCATGACTTTTGTCAGGTACTATGATTAAATCCCTTCATTGATTGATTTTATCGTGTCACTAAACTTCTTAGAAGCATTATCAAAATAATTTTTCAAATTTTAAGTTTGATTGATTGCTTTCTTTTTCTTGCTTTCCTTTTAAACTTTTCTAACTCTCTTTTTAAGCATGCTAAATTTCTGATAAAGGGTCTTTATATGAGATATCATCTCTTTTTAAGGAACCACAAGTAGCTCACCCAATAAACAAATAACCTCATACTTTTTGTAAGAGGACAACAGTTGCCTTCCTTCCAACATGATGCTTAACCCCTCTTTTATAAGTCGCTAATTGACTCAAAATTTTTTAAACTCTCCTTTCTTTTAAAACATCAAGTTGAGTTTTTTTTTTAGGTTTTTTTTTTTTTTCTCTTCCCTCCCGTCTCCTTAGAGTTTTCAAAGCTTTTTTAGATCAGGTTTTTTTTGAACAAGGTTCTTGTCGTTATTTCTCTGGTCTGATGAAAAAAACTAATAAATGCCATAAGAGCCATCCTCATGTTTTGTCATGAACTTCATTTCTCGTGGCCATATAGCTCTTCAATTCAAACATACCAGCTCCATCGCAATAGCCATCCATGGCTTTGATAGAAAGAAAGGATAGTTTTATTTCTACATTTCAGTCATTTTAGAGTTGTCTTGTTTTCTTGGTGTTTCTGCTATCTTGGTTCTTAGGTCCTATGCTTCCCTTGCAAAGTGTCCCATCTTCTTTTTGTAGGCAGGATTTTTTTAAGTGAAACACTTCATCCTTTGGACATGTCTATATCCAGCTGTTGTCATCTCAGCCTTTGATAGTATGATAATTTCTACCCAGTTTTCTGAGATAATAAAAACCTCGCGTCTTGAATATAAATATAAACCTTCTTGTCCTCATGCTCAGCAATGCTAACTACCACTTTAAATCCATCTCTTCTATGTCATCTTCATGGATTTGTTCAAGGTCCTCATATACAAGTTGAGATCCATTTGGTTGAATGGTGTTGGGAATTAAAGGCTTCTATAAGTTTCTACTATTGGTTCAATTTAGTACTGCCATGGGAAGAGTTAGTACTGTCAAGCTTATTAGTACTGCTAGTGTTATAGTTAGTACTGCTAGTACAAAGTGTTAGTACTGTCAGTTTATTAATATTGTTAGTTATATAGTTAGTAGTGTTAGTTATAATAGTTAGTACTACTAAAGTGATATGCATGAGATATATTAGGAATAGATATGCATTGATCACTTGACGTATTTTGTAAGCATATTAGGGTTTCTTGGTGTATAAAAGAAACCCTAAGGCATAGTTAGAAATATATATATCTAGAAATCATCTTCTAATAGTTATTATTCATAGTTTCAAGGTTATTCTGTAACTTTGATTGTGTTCAATATATTGAAAGTTTAGCAAGATCTTGTTTTACTGTTTCATTGTCCTTTTTAGTATTACAAACTAGTTTCCGCATAGTTTGTAGTATTCACAATCTTAGTTTCTATTATAGTTGTTTTGGATCTATCCAATACAACTAAGCTTTAACAAGCTAAGTAAGATCTATTCAAAAGGGATCAACAAGTGGTATCAGAGCCAGGTTGAAAAACTTTGAATAAGAAGAACACTATATCTACACAAGATCTCATAATCAAAGAGAAGATGGAATCACAGTCTGAAACTACAAAAACGATGTCAGCACTAAAACTTCCAGTACTCAAAACTAATGAGTATGATCTATGGAGCATGAGGATGGAACAATACCTTACTTTCACTAATCATGCCCTTTGGGAGGTAATAGTAAATGGAGATTCAGTTTCACCAGTTGCATCAGCTAGTACTGGTGGTGCTGAAGGTCCTATTCCTCCTAAAACTGCTAAACAAAAGCTAGCAAGGAAAAATGAACTAAAAGCAAAAAGCACTCTTATGCTAGCCATTCCTGATGAGCAACTACTGAAGTTTCATGCCTACAAGGATGCAAGGTCCCTATGGGAAGCTATTAAGAATAGGTTTGGAGGCAACAAGGAATCAAAGAAAATGCAGAAGACCATTCTCAAGCAGAATTATGAAAACTTTGCTACATCAAATCAAGAAGGACTAGATAAAACGTATGATAGGTTTTGGTATGTGCTTAATTACACATACCTTTTACCTATTAAAACGAGCCTAAATGACCAAATACAGACATAAAATGCCAAAAATATGTGTGTTTTGCTATTTATGATGTGTAGGTAATGGATATTCATAAAAGGACAAAACAAAGCCAAAACCGACAAAACCGAGCACCGAAATGGAAAAGAGCATGACAAGTCAAAGTCAACCAAAAAGTCAAAGTCTAAGTCAACCAAAAAGTTAACCAAGTCAAAGGCAAAGACGAAGCCGATATCGAAGAAATGTTACATGGGCCAACCCATACCCATCTAATGGATCGGGTCAACCAATTATAACATTATGTAGACCAAACAAGCCCAAAGAGCCAAAACGCCCAAAATTTGAACAAAAATCTCTTTAATCCATAACCGGCCCAATCCAAGAAACAATAGCCCATTACCCACTTAAATATAACACCCTTACATTTTTTTGCACCATTAGTCCCTATGGGTTTTCCACCGTTGGTCCCTTGTGACTAATATCACTAACACCATTAACCCTCGTACCCTGTCCCGTTAACCCTGTTATCCTAAATCAAACATTTCCCGTCATAACCACTATTCACCCATCCCTTTCATTTTCACCTCGACCTCTACACCCCTTTAACAAACCCATCACTCTCAACCAAACCCCACTCCATAACTGCCAATTCCGCCTTTGCAATCCCTCAACAATTGATTGGACAAGAGAAATCAAGGGCTTAGATTGCAAGACTTGGAGAGCAAGATGAATGGATGG